>JARWKJ010000014.1:1860000-1887500 GCA_029959095.1 Rhinichthys osculus | reverse complement strand
GCTTTTAGTCTGTAAACAGTCAACAAACTGAAAAAATAAAACCAAAGCTTTTTTTTTAGGTTAATCTGTAATATAATCTTTTTAAAACGGATTTAATAATTTGTCCTGAATAAAGTACCGTTCAGGAAGCGGTCTCCATATGGGACGTTTCTGAGCGATCCCCAGCTCTACATGTGAGGGCGGATCATATTACTCTCAGCTTGCTCTACTACACACACTCGCACGCGTGACCTCGTCTGCATCTCATTATGAGCACATGAACTTCATCTCCAGAGCTGCTCTTTCACTTACATTAAAACATTATTTAAAGAATATCACATTTTTCATTAATGTATCAATTTAACAAGTAATTCTCTATTTGTGTGCAGCCAAATCATATGCACTTTGTTTGCTTTCAATCAAATATGAATTCAGCAGATCATATTAAAATGTTATTCAATTATTAAAATTCAATTCAATAATTAAAATGTTTTAAACATTTTACTTTTAATATATGTGTATATAGAGATCTGCAATGTGTATCTGTATGTATAGGTATGGGCATCGTATGTTTATGTGTGTATATGTACTTATACATAGGCATTTATCATTATTGTTTATTTATTCTTTTTTATTATTATTATTATTATTTATTTTCTTGTTACTTATATGCTGGCATGGGGTGGGGGGGTTGTTCTGTAAAAATGTGGAAAGCTTTAAATAAAATATATTTAAAAATAATAATAAAAAAATTAAAATGCAATTTTAAAAGAATGTAAATGAAAAATAAAATGGATTTAGTGGCAAATATGACATTTTCTTAATTATAGCCCAGAAATAAAACTCAACAACTGCATGCAGTAATTGTGTCCCATCAGACACTTCAACATGTGTGTGTCGAAGATGAAGTGTGTGTGTGTGTGTTCTGCAGCTTCAACATGTTTGTGTCGAAGATGAAGTGTGTGTGTGTGTATATGTGTGTTCTGCAGCTTCAACATGTTTGTGTCGAAGCTGAAGTGTGTGTGTGTGTGTGTGTGTGTGTGTGTATGTATATATGTGTTCTGCAGCTTCAACATGTTTGTGTCGAAGCTGAAGTGTGTGTGTGTGTGTGTGTGTGTGTGTGTGTGTGTGTATGTATATGTGTGTTCTGCAGCTTCAACATGTTTGTGTCGAAGCTGAAGTGTGTGTGTGTGTGTGTGTGTGTGTGTGTGTATATGTGTGTTCTGCAGCTTCAACATGTTTGTGTCGAAGCTGAAGTGTGTGTGTGTGTGTGTGTGTGTGTATATATGTGTGTTCTGCAGCTTCAACATGTTTGTGTCGAAGCTGAAGTGTGTGTGTGTGTGTGTGTGTGTGTGTGTGTGTATGTGTGTTCTGCAGCTTCAACATGTTTGTGTCGAAGCTGAAGTGTGTGTGTGTGTGTGTGTGTATGTGTGTTCTGCAGCTTCAACATGTTTGTGTCGAAGCTGAAGTGTGTGTGTGTGTGTGTGTGTGTGTATGTATATATGTGTTCTGCAGCTTCAACATGTTTGTGTCGAAGCTGAAGTGTGTGTGTGTGTGTGTGTGTGTGTATATGTGTGTTCTGCAGCTTCAACATGTTTGTGTCGAAGCTGAAGTGTGTGTGTGTGTGTGTGTGTATGTGTGTTCTGCAGCTTCAACATGTTTGTGTCGAAGCTGAAGTGTGTGTGTGTGTGTGTGTGTGTGTATGTGTGTTCTGCAGCTTCAACATGTTTGTGTCGAAGCTGAAGTGTGTGTGTGTGTGTGTGTGTATGTGTGTTCTGCAGCTTCAACATGATTGTGTCGAAGCTGAAGTGTGTGTGTGTGTGTGTGTGTGTGTGTATATGTGTGTTCTGCAGCTTCAACATGTTTGTGTCGAAGCTGAAGTGTGTGTGTGTGTGTGTGTGTGTGTATATGTGTGTTCTGCAGCTTCAACATGTTTGTGTCGAAGCTGAAGTGTGTGTGTGTGTGTGTGTGTGTATGTGTGTTCTGCAGCTTCAACATGTTTGTGTCGAAGCTGAAGTGTGTGTGTGTGTGTGTGTGTGTATGTGTGTTCTGCAGCTTCAACATGTTTGTGTCGAAGCTGAAGTGTGTGTGTGTGTGTGTGTGTATGTGTGTTCTGCAGCTTCAACATGTTTGTGTCGAAGCTGAAGTGTGTGTGTGTGTATTCTGCAGCTTCAACATCTGCGTGTCGAAGCTGAAGTGTGTGTGTGTGTGTGTGTGTGTGTGTTCTGCATCTCACCTGAGCGAGCGATGCCACTGTCCCGCTCATCGTACGGTCCTCGGCCCGGCATGTCCATCGGGTTACTGTGACCTGAGAGGAAGAGACAAACAGTCACGCAAGAGACTCTTAAAGAGTTTGATCATCCGTACCCTCCACCATCCACACATCCAGGCATCTCATCACCACTGTGATCTACCCACACACACACACACACACATGCTTACAGCGCAGGCAGGAGAGGGACACCGGTGGCTTATGGGGGACGGCCTCGTCAAAGCTAGAGTTCACACCCGCTCAGATCTACCAGTTACAAAGCAAAGCACTACATGCACATGCACACACACACTCGTACACACACACACGCCAACCTGAAAAGAAAGAGGCGCTCTTGATGAGGCGGAGAGGGCCTTGCTCTGAGAGCGCCCGGCGCGGGCTGCAGAGCTGAGAGAAACCTGTGACCACACGGCCAGGAGAACAGGGGGAATCAAGAACACACACATCAGACTGTTAGTCAAGTACAGCACACACACACTAGCGCTCGAACGCTGTGTGGCGCTTCGGAAGGAGTCTCTTCTGCTCACCGAGGCTGCCTTTATATGACCAAATATTATTACAGTTTAAAACAGCGGTTTTCTATGTGAATATAATTGTATTTTCTTCATCAAATAAATGCAGTGTTGGTGAGCTGAAGAAAAGCATCACATCTGGAATCAGTGTATCTGAAGCGGACGCAGACTCACTCACACACACAGTGTGTGTGAGTGAGTCTGTGGCGACTGCTCTAAACACACACCGCCGGTCAAGAGCCGGGGATCCGTACCATCTTTAATGGTGTTAAAATAAATCTCTTCTGTTCAGCAAGGCTGCATTTATTTGATTAAAAATACAACAACAAAAAACAGTAATATTGTTAAAATATTATTCTAATGTAAATCCGCTGTTTTCTATGTGAATATACAGTAAAGTGTAATTTATTCCTGTGATCAAAGCTGTATTTTCAGCATCATTACTCCAGTCTTCAGTGTCACATGATCCTTCAGAAATCACTCTAATATGAGGATCTGATGCTCAAGAAACAGTTATGATTATTATCAATGTTGAACACAGTTTTTCAGGACTCTTTGATGAATAGAAAGTTCAAAAGAACAGCATTTATCTGAAATAGAAGCTTTTGTAACATACAAAATTTGGGGTCAGTACGGTTTTTTAATACTTTAATTCAGCAATGATGCATTACATTGATCAAAAGTGACAGTAAAGGCATTTATAATGTTACAAAAGGTTTATATTTGAAAGAAAAAGCTGTTCTTTTGAGCTTTCTATTCAGCTTTCTATTCATCGAGTTCATTTTTTTATTTTTTGTCAGTATATGTTAGTCTATGTAATATGTTTGGTTTGTATTCTGTGTTACAATCCTGCTGCAACACTGCAATTTCCCCTTGGGGATTAATAAAGTGTTTCTATTCTATTCTATCGAAGAATCCTGAAAAAAATTAAACCGTTTTTAACATTGATAATAAACAGCTGTTCTACACTGGAATAATATTTCAAACTGTTTTTTTGTTGTATTTTTTATCAAATAAATGCAGCCTTGGAGAGCGGAAGAGACTTATTTTAAAAACATTAAAGATCGGGTCGGGCAGCGCTCACAGAAACATGTTCAGGTCAGAGTTCACACTCAATGCAATTTATTACGTTTCAAATCAAGGCTATATTCAGGGCCATTAGGGTCTGTTCTACTGTACTGTATTTTCATGCTAGTTAATCACATTCCCTGTTGCATCGGTGCGATCGGCTGGATGATGGATGACCGTGACACAGGCGGTATTTTTGGGATTGATCATGTCAGAAGTTCCTGTTGCTGAACTAGCGATGCTGAGCTAGCGGTGATGGACTAGCGATGCTGAGCTAGCGGTGATGGACTAGCGGTGATGGACTAGCGATGCTGAGCTAGCGGTGATGGACTAGCGATGCTGAGCTAGCGGTGATGGACTAGCGGTGATGGACTAGCGATGCTGAGCTAGCGGTGATGGACTAGCGGTGATGGACTAGCGATGCTGAGCTAGCGGTGATGGACTAGCGGTGATGGACTAGCGGTGATGGACTAGCGATGCTGAGCTAGCGGTGATGGACTAGCGGTGATGGACTAGCGGTGATGGACTAGCGGTGATGGACTAGCGATGCTGAGCTAGCGGTGATGGACTAGCGGTGATGGACTAGCGGTGATGGACTAGCGATGCTGAGCTAGCGGTGATGGACTAGCGGTGATGGACTAGCGGTGATGGACTAGCGGTGATGGACTAGCGGTGATGGACTAGCGATGCTGAGCTAGCGGTGATGGACTAGCGGTGATGGACTAGCGATGCTGAGCTAGCGGTGATGGACTAGCGATGCTGAGCTAGCGGTGATGGACTAGCGGTGATGGACTAGCGGTGATGGACTAGCGGTGATGGACTAGCGGTGATGGACTAGCGGTGATGGACTAGCGATGCTGAGCTAGCGGTGATGGACTAGCGGTGATGGACTAGCGGTGATGGACTAGCGATGCTGAGCTAGCGGTGATGGACTAGCGGTGATGGACTAGCGATGCTGAGCTAGCGGTGATGGACTAGCGATGCTGAGCTAGCGGTGATGGACTAGCGGTGATGGACTAGCGGTGATGGACTAGCGGTGATGGACTAGCGGTGATGGACTAGCGGTGATGGACTAGCGATGCTGAGCTAGCGGTGATGGACTAGCGGTGATGGACTAGCGGTGATGGACTAGCGATGCTGAGCTAGCGGTGATGGACTAGTGATGCTGAGCTAGCGGTGATGGACTAGCGGTGATGGACTAGCGATGCTGAGCTAGCGGTGATGGACTAGCGGTCCGGTGATGGACTAGCGGTGATGGATTAGCGGTGATGGACTAGCGGT
This sequence comes from Rhinichthys osculus, assembly GCA_029959095.1. NCBI lineage: Eukaryota > Metazoa > Chordata > Actinopteri > Cypriniformes > Leuciscidae > Rhinichthys > Rhinichthys osculus. The sequence continues at coordinate 1,882,388 of JARWKJ010000014.1, read as the reverse complement.
GATGGACTAGCGGTGATGGACTAGCGGTGATGGACTAGCGGTGATGGACTAGCGGTGATGGACTAGCGGTCCGGTGATGGACTAGCGGTGATGGACTAGCGGTCCGGTGATGGACTAGCGGTGATGGACTAGCGGTGATGGACTAGCGGTGATGGACTGGCGGTGATGGACTAGCGGTCCGGTGATGGACTAGCGGTCCGGTGATGGACTAGCGGTGATGGACTAGCGATGCTGAGCTAGCGGTGATGGACTAGCGGTGATGGTCACCCGAGAGCTCACAGCGCCGCATCTGTGCGAGTCATGAGGCTTTTCTCAGGGACTTCATGTCTTTAAAGAAATAAAAAGCTTTGCAAGTGCTGAATAATGAACTAAACACAAAGTTTGGGTTACACAGTTGTGATGTAAACTATGACCTGGACATGTTCTTGAAGAGTCTAAACAAACACATAAAAGTTTAAAGCAGCGATGTGACGATTTCATATATGAAGGATTACGCACAATGGAAGAGGATAGACATATAAGAGAGCATTTACATGTAACGTGGAGATCAAAATGAAGAATTATACAATGAAAGTGAGAATAAACCAGACAGCTGAAATATAAACGCAGCTCAGGGTTAGTTCTGGAGAGCATGTGACTGGAGTGAGTGTTACCTATGCTTCCCAGAAAGCCGCTGTTGTGCTCGGGCCGGAGCGCGCCGGAGTCCTGGCCGATGAACTCCAGGCTGTCCTGAAGCCTGTACAGACGGCCACAGCAGTGTTGGTGGAACTCATTACAAGTCACTTGGGTTACGTAATCAGATTACTTTTCATGTAACTAGTAAAGTAACACATTACTTTAAAAAAAATTTACAACAAAATATCTGAGTTACTTTTTCAAATAAGTAACACAAGTTATTTCGTTTTCCCATTTAGCTCCTGTGCAGAGGCGTTGTGTGTGTGTGTGTGTGTGTGTGTGTGTGTGTGTGTGTGTGTGTGTGTGTGTGTGTGTGTGTGTATGTGTATGTGTGTGTGTGTGTGTGTGTGTGTGTGTGTGTGTGTGTGTGTGTGTGTGTGTGTGTGTGAGAGAGAGAGAGAGAGAGAGAGAGAGAGAGTGTGTGTATGTGTGTGTGTGAGTGAGTGTGTGTGTGTGAAAACATGTGGGTTATTGTAGTTCTAGATTAAACGTGAGCTTACAGTTAATCATCCAATTTGCACAAAAAAAAAAGATTCAATATTCCTCAAAATAAAATAAAATCAGTGAAATGCAGATTCAGAATACTATGCAAACCTCCAATAACTAAATATGTTAAATAAAACAGCAATGAGGCACCGGATCCAGCTAATCTAGCGGTGAGCGAGAGCTTACGTGTTCAGGCTCCCGTAGGCACTGCCGCCCGTTCTGGCTGTAAACACTTTACTGAGCATCAGCTGTGCAGGAGACCTGGACACACACACACACACACACACACACACACACACACACTCAGCACAGTCTGTCCGTCATGACCAGTGTTGTGTGGAACTCATTACAAGTAACTTGAGTTAAGTAATCCTATTACTTTTTCAAATAACTAGTAAAGTAACAGGCTCACCGGATCTGGTGGATCTTCAGCGTGGAGCCCTTGTAGCTCATGGCCACCGAGCCGAACATCATCTCCCCGAGCATGTTAGCGTCCGACGCGCAGCGCGACGAGGCCTGTGGGAAACACACACACACACACACACACACACACACACAGTCTGTCAGTAACGTTGCAAAGTAAATAAATAAACAGGCCTTGTATGAGTTTTGATCCAAATTATACAGTTAAGCAACAACAGTTTTTCTTCTGAATATCAGCACGATTTCAAGTGAAGTCCTGATTTTATACAACAGTTCAACATACAAGAGTTGTATTTTAGACTCAATATTGCCTGTTTTTGACCAAAGAAAATAGTCCCAAACTAAACTGTTGTGTGTGTCCAGTGGTGTTTCGTTTCGAGATGACTCGGCCGTTTGAACGGATGAGTGATCCACCTATAGACAGTCTCTGTGTCTGAAACACCCTTGCGCTCACTGTCCCCGCATCACTCACTCAGAGCTCACTTTCAGGAGTGAAGACGAGTGAGCGACTCATTAAATCAGAGACAGGAAAACTACAATACTAACATGTTGTCTTAAAGTCCCCCAGTGGTGAAAATCCAGCTTTTAATGTTGTTTATGTGGTGTTTTTAATACGCTTTAAGACACACATGTGTAAGTTCATAAGTCGACAGCATTGCTGAGTATTTCCTCCTTAAAACTGCAGTGAACCAAAGACAGTCTCAAAAACACGGTTTGAAATCGCTGGTGTTTCTGACGTCACAAACGACCTTGTAACGAATCAGATCAACGTGTGATCGTCAACCAGTGGATCTCTGAGCTGAGGGAGTGAGTGGAGGCGGGGCTCATTTGCATATTCATAGAGCCGCGCATACTAAATGAGGCAAAGGTGTCGAGTTACATTCAAGATATTTTAAGGCATGAAGAATATGTCATTTTGGTGTATCAGTAAGTGTCTGAGTGAGTGAGTGTGTGTGTGTGTGTGAGTGAGTGAGTGAGTGAGTGAGTGTGTGAGTGAGTGAGTGAGTGAGTGAGTGTGTGTGTGTGTGTGTGAGTGAGTGAGTGAGTGAGTGAGTGTGTGAGTGAGTGAGTGAGTGTGTGAGAAAGTGTCTGAGTGAGTGAGTGTGTGTGTGTGTGTGTGTGTGTGTGTGTGTGTGAGTGTGAGTGAGTGAGTGTGTGAGAAAGTGTGTGTGAGTGAGTGAGTGAGTGAGTGAGTGAGTGAGTGAGTGAGTGAGTGAGTGAGTGAGTGAGTGAGTGTGTGTGTGTGTGTGTGTGTGTGTGTGTGTGAGTGTGAGTGAGTGAGTGTGTGAGAAAGTGTCTGAGTGAGTGAGTGTGTGTGTGTGAGTGAGTGAGTGAGTGAGTGAGTGAGTGAGTGAGTGAGTGAGTGAGTGAGTGAGTGAGTGAGTGAGTGAGTGTGAGTGAGTGAGTGAGTGAGTGAGTGAGTGAGTGAGTGAGTGAGTGAGTGAGTGAGTGAGTGAGTGAGTGAGTGAGTGAGTGAGTGTGTGTGTGTGTGTGTGAGTGAGTGAGTGAGTGAGTGAGTGAGTGAGTGAGTGAGTGAGTGAGTGAGTGTGAGTGTGTGAGTGAGTCGTGTGAGTGAGTGAGTGAGTGAGTGAGTGAGTGAGTGAGTGAGTGAGTGAGTGAGTGAGTGAGTGAGTGAGTGAGTGAGTGAGTGAGTGAGTGAGTGTGTGTGTGTGTGTGAGTGAGTGAGTGAGTGAGTGAGTGAGTGAGTGAGTGAGTGAGTGAGTGTGTGTGTGACTCACCTGGAAGCGGGTCTGGTCTCTGGGCTCGGAGTGAGTGAGTGAGTGAGTGTGCGTGTGTGTGTGACTCACCTGGAAGCGGGTCTGGTCTCTGGGCTCGGAGTGAGTGAGTGAGTGAGTGTGTGTGTGTGTGTGCGTGTGTGTGTGACTCACCTGGAAGCGGGTCTGGTCTCTGGGCTCGGAGTGAGTGAGTGAGTGAGTGTGCGTGTGTGTGTGACTCACCTGGAAGCGGGTCTGGTCTCTGGGCTCGGAGTGAGTGAGTGAGTGAGTGTGTGTGTGACTCACCTGGAAGCGGGTCTGGTCTCTGGGCTCGGAGGAGCTGCTGTCCAGAGAACTGGAGCTGCCACCCGTGGGTCTCAGCGCACAACACTTCCCCGGCGTCTCCACACACACCCTCTGCAGACAACACACACAGACACACTCAGCAAACCCTACACCATCATCGAGAACACACATGTAAGGTTCATCTTTGTCTGGAGCGCCAGTTAATGTCATTAATCATTTAATGAAGAGTGTGAATTGACTGATGCGCAATTAACAAACCAACATCCAGCTTGAGCGGTTCAAGAGTCATGATCAGATGTGCACAGGGGTCGGGGGGGGGTCAGTGCGGGGGTCAGTGCGGGGGGGTGGGGGGGGGTGGGGGGGTTAAATAAATGAACACTTATTCATCAAGGATGCATTGAATTGATTACAAATGACAGTAAACACATTTATAATGCTACAAAAGATTCTATTTCAAATAAATTATGTTCTTTTGAACTTTCTATTAATTAAAGAATCCTGGATTTTTTTATTTACTTTTTTCAACACTGATAATAATCATAACTGTTTCTTGATCATCAGATCCTCATATTAGAGTGATTTCTGAAGGATCATGTGACACTGAAGACTGGAGTAATGATGCTGAACATTCAGCTTTGATCACAGGAATAAATTACACTTTACTGTATATTCACATAGAAAACAGATGATTTACACTGGAATAATATTACACAATATTACTGTTTTTTGGGGTATTGTTAATCAAATAAATGCAGCCTTGGTGAGCAGAAGAGACTTTTTTTTAAAAACAATAAAACAACGTAACAATCCCAAACTTTTGAGCAGCAGTGTATAAGAGTCGGTTCTTTAAACGAATCATTCAAAACGACTCACAAACACAGTTGAATCATTTAGATGATTCATTCACTGACTCCCTCAGAGCGGCTACTGAATGAACAGTAGTTAAAGAAACACACAATTATTATGTTCATCTTCAAAACCCAAACTTGTGTCCCTCTATTGAAACTTCACGCAACACTTTAAAAAGTTCATAATGCATTTGAATGGAGCGGTTTAATCCAAGTGTTCAGGACTTCCTCTGTTTATCGTGCGTTGATCAATATTTATATGAATAAAAGCCTAAATTAAATGTGTTCATCATATAAAGCGCTCGTGTCTCTTCGGAAGACTTGTCAGAGTTGTGTGTGAATAGCCTGAGCAGAGGGACAGGGTTTGGAGGCTTACTTTCGGGAGAAGAATCCCTTGAGAAGATAGACCGTTGAATTGTTCTCTAAAACACATTCTAAGGAAAAGTAAATTGATTATTTTGGTCATGTTTCCTCGACTGTGTGCCGGAGTTAGTGTGACGTCATGTGACAGAGCCTGCGCACACACACACACACACACTTTTTATGGTTTAACTTGCAGTTTAACTCCAGTGTATTCAGTGAACGTGATTGAATAAAGAGTGATCTGTGTGACGTGTTGGAGTGAATGAGTGTGTGTGTCATGTTGGAGTGAATGAGTGTGTGTGTGTGTGTGTGTGTGTGTGTGTGTGTGTGTGGCCGTCTCACTGTCACTAACGGCTCATCTGCCCTAAAGAGCACAAAGGAACTCGATCATGTGAGACGGTCATATGACTTCCTTAACAACTCGTGAGCTGGGCCGTTTGCTTACTCTTTCTTTGCTCTCGCTCTCTCTCTCTCTCTCTCTCTCTCTATGACTCTCTCTCTCTCTCTCTCTCTCTCTCTCTCTCTCTCTCAATGACTCTCTCTCTCTCTCTCTCTCTCTCTCTCAATGACTCTCTCTCTCTCTCTCTCTCTCTCTCAATGACTCTCTCTCTCTCTCTCTCTCAATGACTCTCTCTCTCTCTCTCTCAATGACTCTCTCTCTCTCTCTCTCAATGACTCTCTCTCTCTCTCTCTCTCTCTCTCAATGACTCTCTCTCTCTCTCTCTCTCTCTCTCAATGACTCTCTCTCTCTCTCTCTCTCTCTCTCAATGACTCTCTCTCTCTCTCTCCTCTCTCTCTCTCTCTCTCTCAATGACTCTCTCTCTCTCTCTCTCAATGACTCTCTCTCTCTCTCTCTCAATGACTCTCTCTCTCTCTCTCTCAATGACTCTCTCTCTCTCTCTCTCTCAATGACTCTCTCTCTCTCTCTCTCAATGACTCTCTCTCTCTCTCTCTCTCTCTCTCTCTCTCTCAATGACTCTCTCTCTCTCTCTCTCTCAATGACTCTCTCTCTCTCTCTCTCAATGACTCTCTCTCTCTCTCTCTCTCTCTCTCTCTCTCTCTCTCTCAATGACTCTCTCTCTCTCTCTCTCTCAATGACTCTCTCTCTCTCTCTCTCAATGACTCTCTCTCTCTCTCTCTCAATGACTCTCTCTCTCTCTCTCTCTCTCTCAATGACTCTCTCTCTCTCTCTCTCTCTCTCTCAATGACTCTCTCTCTCTCTCTCTCTCTCTCTCAATGACTCTCTCTCTCTCTCTCCTCTCTCTCTCTCTCTCTCTCAATGACTCTCTCTCTCTCAATGACTCTCTCTCTCTCTCTCTCTCTCTCTAATATTCTCAGCCAAAAGTGTCATGTGACCACAGCTTTAGCTCGAGTCCCTATCAGCGTCTCCAGAGCCTCTCCCCAACACACACACGCACACACACACACTGTTCATTATTCATCTGGCTGCATTACACACACCAACATCAGCTGGAACCGGTTGACTGCAGTCAGGTTTGGAAAACGTTCATTTGTGGGTCAGATCATCTGTGTGTCTGCGGTCACATGACAGCGAATGACAAACACCCTGCAGACGTGACCGAGAGCGAGAGCAGAGACACGCCTCCCGTCATGTGAACGTGAAGGAATGCGCACACACACACACACACATTATAGATTTTGTTGGTATGATTATAGTGTGAGGAATAATCACGGTTTCACGATTATTATGCATTCATTAATTTAAAAAAATGTATAAAATCACATGAAACCTCTTTAGATTTTAAAGTGTTATTTATTGCTGCATTTTGAAACAGCGTTTCACCAAATAATAATTTTTAAAAAGTCCATCTCTCCCTTTGGAGTTAAAAGTGTGACCTCTGCTCATAGTCAGTGTGCGGGAATACACTGAACCGTCAGTGTAATCAATTATCATCCATACAAACTCATTTTAATAATATTCTTTACTAATTTTACATCCGGCCTGAGGAAATGAGGCTTGACCTCGACTGATGATGCGTACGATCACACCGGTGCGAATGTTTGATAAATTCAACAGAAATGTGATATAATAGATGGACGCGCTCAGTGCCTTTCAGATATCAGTGTTTTTAACCACATATTGTTTATTTTCGGTTTCAGACATTTAAATGAAGTAGTATACATTTTAAAAAGACGTTTATAGTTTGTTTAATTCAAACTCCATACACCGATGTCTATGGAAGCTGCAATAATAATCTGACTTTGACGTTGTGTTTTATTCATACCAGATGGACATAGTGTATGAAACAAAGTTTATTCTTATTCCATGTTCACTGGCCACTTTTACGCATGTAAAAATGGATGAATTTCCGTGGTGTAAATCTGACAGACTCTTTGAACTCATATCAACTCACGGTCATTATGAAGGCGATTAAACGACAACACATTCACTTCCACATATTTGACCATCGGAATACATCACATAATTCATGATATAGTCACCAAGTTTGAGAATACTTTTTGAATAAACAAGGAAAAATTAAATAAATGTGATGTGTGGCTGCATGACGCCTCAGCATGAATGATGTTCTGGAATAGCGTAACTCGCGCTCAGCTAGGACACAGACTGCCGACTTCAGGCGTTCCTTTGGTGGAGATGAAGCTTCTGCCAGAGTTAATCAGGTGTGTACAGTAGCACGCGTCTTTCCCATGTGACTCAGAGTTGTTGTGCTAACCCGCCGCGACGCGATGATGCTATTTTAGAAACGGTTTCTATTTTTCTGCGATGTCGCGCTGGAACAACGAACACAAAGTGTGGCGATGCTAATCTCAGGCACGGTTTATGTGCTTTATTTACTGTTAAAAGCGTGTCATGTGACTCTGAATATCAGTTAGAGCTCCAGCTTTGCAGCTGTAAAAGCAACAATGGATAATTCACCTCAGATCTCGAAATTAAACTAATGGAAACAAGATCGTTCAAACTGTGAACAAACAAGTGTATTCTTTGACCAAGATTGTTTTAGTAACTCAATAGCCTATGTGTTTTAATAATCTCTAAATGGTGTAATATTTGTGAGTTTGATTATGTAGCTACTTATCCATGTTCTTGCGAGTGCCGTCGGTCAGGGTTACTCTCTGGTGCCGGGAGACTCCGCCCACATGCTGTTCTGATTGGCTGTGGGTTTTGATTGATTTTGACGCGTTCGTCGCGTCTAGTGTGGACAGACACATTATTTGTCGCTGGAATCTTATCGCATCGCGTCTGGTTCGGACCCGGTTTGATGAGCACGGCACGTGGTTGAGAGTGAAATCAGCTAATCGCTGCATCACTACACACACACACACACTCACCGTGACAGGAGCTTCTTCCATGCTTCTCTTCCGGGTGTCGGAGTCGAAGAGGACGTTCCTGCCGCGCCGCTCGCAGTCCTGATACACGACCAGGCGGATCTGACCGGGCTCCAGCTCCGGCGAGGACCAGCTGAGGACACACACACACACACACGAGTGAGAACCATAGACTGTATAAAGATATGGGCCTAGTGTGTGTGACATCACCCATAGTGTTTCTGGAAGAGCGTTTTTGAAGCCCAAAGTGGGCGGAGCCGGCTGTCGCCATCTTGGCCGCGCGTCACTCCCGGATAAACGAGAGGCGGATTAGCTGAGGTGACGCTAACACACAGCAGACAAACGGCTAGTAGTGACATCAGCGGCAATCCACCTGTCACTCAACTGGCCACGCCCCTAATTATGCAGGCTTAATACAATTTAAACGGACGAGTTATAAAAATATTCCCCCCCTAACAGTCGTCATGAAGGGCAACATTAGCTATCAAAACCACTTTTTGCACCAGACTGTAAACATGTTTTTTTCTGCTGTAAAGTTGGGCATTTTAACATGCGGGTTTATGGGATTGACTCTCTTTTGGAGCCGGCCTCTAGTGGCCAGTGGAGGAACTGCAGTTTAACTCACTTCAGTGTTGATTCAAGAGAGACGGGGAGGTTGTCAATCAAATATAAGGCTTTTTCCCCATGTTCATGTCAGTGTTCCTGAACTCCTGAAACGCCTCCATTGTAGTCTAGAGTTTCTTCCGGGAACGAACACGTCACAATATTCCTCATTATAATAATTCATATGCAGAATAAAGGGGCGGGGCCTGGTTGAGTTAGTTAGTAGTGTGTTAAACTGGCGGTTATGGAAAGGGGCGGGGCATTTCCCAAACACACTCGAAGCGCTCGACCAATCACAACACACTGCTCCAGCCGACCAATCAGAGCACAGTGTGCTTTCAGAAGGAGGGGCTTCATAGAGACAGGAAGTAAACAGAGCGTTACTGACAGACTGGGAAGAGAGGTGGAAAACATGGACGGAATCGTGGAAATTCAGTAAAAAAAAACGAATTCATAGTATAGCCTAATGCAGAATGTCATAGAATTAATCACATTTTGGAATAAATCAAATATAGGGGCTGCACACTTAACCCGTGATATGGACTAGTGTCTGTCATATACTTCACATACTCGTCTCACTACTACTTCCCAAGGACGTCTCACTATATGAGGGCATGAACACATGAACTACATTAGCTTCTCCTCGATCCAGCGGCTGAATGAACACACACTCCCTCTCTGCCAGTAGGTGGCGCTGGACCAGCAGAAGTACAGCGTTTACTCTGATAATGAAGCTGCGCTTGTTGCAGGTAAACATCATAAAGTAAACAGTGTCATAATTCATCAACAATAAATCAATAGCTTGTCATAAATATGGGCTTTCATCATTGTGAACTTCTCTGAAGAGCGAGTCTGAAGAACACAATTAAATCATCGCCTTTTAAAGTTTAATCTTCACATTGAGCCGTATCACGATTCCTGTTTTCCTGAGCCCAAATTTAAGACCTCCTGAAATGAATATAAAGACTTTTCTTATGCCGTTTAAGATATTTTTATTAGGGGTGTGCACGAAAAGTTGAATATTCGATCTGTAATAATTATTATTCGAAAAATACAACACTATTTGAATTTTACACCGTTGCTTTGGTGGCCGTAAACGCAGTGAATACATGATAAATCCAGTTTAAGACCTCTGAAATGAACAAAGACTTTTCTTATGCCTTTTAAAGGGGTCATATAATGGTACATGCACTTTTACAAGTTGATTGTACTGAAATGTGTGTTGGCAGTGCCTGTACACAACCATCATATAATGATAAAAATCCATCCAGTGTTTTTGGTTTAATCTCCTTATATGTTTTCCCCCGCCTCAAATCGAGCCGTTCGACCGTGTGACGTCACTAGATCGGAAGCCCCTCCCACGATTGTTGATTGACAGCAGCGTTTAAACACACATCATAGTCCGCCATTGTTGATATGCTGGAGCACTGTCTATGAGCAGAATGGCGTCTAAGCGATTGTGGTGTTCTGTTCTTGGGTGTAATAACGAACAGAGTCATTTTAATGTTCCTAAATCTGAACGGCCGAAGACGCAGTGGCTGAGTTTTGATTTCAAAGGGAATATTCCCCACGAGCAACGTCACTGCGTTCACGTTTGCGTGAATCATTTCTCACCAGACTGCTTATAAACGAGGGTCAGTATAAAGCTGGTTTTGCTAAGAAGCTGCTCCTGAAAAAAGAATCGGCAGCAACTATTCGTGTCCCTGCTGCACCTCCAGAAGAAGTGAGTGTAAAGTTTTATTAACCTTTATATTAATCTTTGCAAATCGTGAAAAACAAAGTTGTTCATGACCATTAGCTGTAACATCAATCTGTCAATGAACTAACGTATACATCAGTAAACACACAGCGTTCGTATCTCACTACTCTACCCTGCCAGTGCATATAAAGATAGATCAAAGTGACATTACGTTAACCAACCATTCAGAAACGTCCTGTTCGAGCCTAAATTGTCGAACTTCTTCGCGGACGTCATCTTGTTCCGGATTCGACTCCGGCTCAAACTGATACGGTTGCACAGATGTGTCCTCAGAGACTCGCTGCCATTCTCTCTCCAAAATATACCCTCAACTGTTGTCAAGGCAACACTCCACGACACGTGCGTTGTGTCAAAGCGCCCGCAGAACAGAGGGGCGGAGTCAGCGAAGCTCATTAACATTTAAAGGCATATATGCACTGAAACGGCGTGCTGAAAACAGAGCTGTTTTTGACCAGGTAAAACTAGTGTTTTCTTACAATACTAATGAGAGTTTTTAATTAAAGTATATTACAAAGTTTTCATTTAGACCCTAAACATTTATATTAAGTTGTACAAAAATGGCATTATATGACTCCTTTAAGATATTTTATTATATTAAATTTGATACCGGACTGGACTTTTTCCGCTCCCGCACCAACAGCCTGTGTGTGTGTGTGTGTGTGTGTGGTTATTTCTGTACTCAGGGCAGGTCAAGAGAGGCTGTTTACTGTCACATTCCCAATGACTAGACTCATACACACACATCATCCACTTCATCAGGAATACAGACAAACAACAGCGTCATTGCGGATGACCCACCGCCCTCACGCGGTTTAAGACACACACTCTGGGCTTTTGCTTAAACACTCATTAGCAGCGAGAGTCTTCGACATTCCTCAAATGAGCCAATAATAACTGCACTACACACACACACACACACGTATATTTATCTCTCTCTCTCTCTCTCTCTCTCTCTCTCTCTCTCTCACTCTCTCGCTCTCACACACACACACACGTATATCTTTATCTCTCTCTCTCTCTCACACACACACACGTCTCTCTCTCTCACTCACACACACAAACACAAGAGCTGAACACAAAGACAGCATGACTCAATCTCAAACTATGAAAACTCAATCACAGCTCATAATCCTCACAGCTGATCTGAAGAACAGATCATACTCTCCATCAAGAGTGAGTGAAGTGAACACAGTCTCTCCATCAAGAGTGAGTGAAGTGAACACAGTCTCCATCAAGAGTGAGTGAAGTGAACACAGTCTCTCCATCAAGAGTGAGTGAAGTGAACACAGTCTCTCCATCAAGAGTGAGTGAAGTGAACACAGTCTCCATCAAGAGTGAGTGAAGTGAACACAGTCTCTCCATCAAGAGTGAGTGAAGTGAACACAGTCTCCATCGAGAGTGAGTGAAGTGAACACAGTCTCCATCGAGAGTGAGTGAAGTGAACACAGTCTCCATCAAGAGTGAGTGAAGTGAACAGTCTCTCCATCAAGAGTGAGTGAAGTGAACACAGTCTCTCCATCAAGAGTGAGTGAAGTGAACACAGTCTCTCCATCAAGAGTGAGTGAAGTGAACACAGTCTCTCCATCAAGAGTGAGTGAAGTGAACACATTCTCCATCGAGAGTGAGTGAAGTGAACACAGTCTCTCCATCAAGAGTGAGTGAAGTGAACACAGTCTCTCCATCAAGAGTGAGTGAACTGAACACAGTCTCTCCATCAAGAGTGAGTGAACACAGTCTCCATCAAGAGTGAGTGAACACAGTCTCCATCAAGAGTGAGTGAAGTGAACACAGTCTCAACATCGAGAGTGAGTGAAGTGAACACAGTCTCTCCATCGAGAGTGAGTGAAGTGAACACAGTCTCTCCATCGAGAGTGAGTGAAGTGAACACAGTCTCTCCATCAAGAGTGAGTGAAGTGAACACAGTCTCTCCATCAAGAGTGAGTGAAGTGAACACAGTCTCCATCAAGAGTGAGTGAAGTGAACACAGTCTCCATCAAGAGTGAGTGAAGTGAACACAGTCTCTCCATCAAGAGTGAGTGAAGTGAACACAGTCTCTCCATCAAGAGTGAGTGAAGTGAACACAGTCTCCATCAAGAGTGAGTGAAGTGAACACAGTCTCCATCAAGAGTGAGTGAAGTGAACACAGTCTCCATCAAGAGTGAGTGAAGTGAACACAGTCTCCATCAAGAGTGAGTGAAGTGAACACAGTCTCCATCGAGAGTGAGTGAAGTGAACACAGTCTCTCCATCAAGAGTGAGTGAAGTGAACACAGTCTCCATCAAGAGTGAGTGAAGTGAACACAGTCTCCATCGAGAGTGAGTGAAGTGAACACAGTCTCTCCATCAAGAGTGAGTGAAGTGAACACAGTCTCCATCAAGAGTGAGTGAAGTGAACACAGTCTCCATCGAGAGTGAGTGAAGTGAACACAGTCTCTCCATCAAAAGTGAGTGAAGTGAACACAGTCTCCCATCAAGAGTGAGTGAAGTGAACACATTCTCCATCAAGAGTGAGTGAAGTGAACACAGTCTCTCCATCAAGAGTGAGTGAAGTGAACACAGTCTCTCCATCAAGAGTGAGTGAAGTGAACACAGTCTCCATCAAGAGTGAGTGAAGTGAACACAGTCTCTCCATCAAGAGTGAGTGAAGTGAACACAGTCTCCATCAAGAGTGAGTGAAGTGAACACAGTCTCCATCAAGAGTGAGTGAAGTGAGCACAGTCTCCATCAAGAGTGAGTGAAGTGAGCACAGTCTCCATCAAGAGTGAGTGAAGTGAACACAGTCTCTCCATCAAGAGTGAGTGAAGTGAACACAGTCTCCATCAAGAGTGAGTGAAGTGAGCACAGTCTCCATCAAGAGTGAGTGAAGTGAACACAGTCTCTCCATCAAGAGTGAGTGAAGTGAACACAGTCTCTCCATCAAGAGTGAGTAAAGTGAACACAGTCTCCCATCAAGAGTGAGTGAAGTGAACACAGTCTCTCCATCAAGAGTGAGTGAAGTGAACACAGTCTCCATCAAGAGTGAGTGAAGTGAACACAGTCTCCATCAAGAGTGAGTGAAGTGAGCACAGTCTCCATCAAGAGTGAGTGAAGTGAACACAGTCTCTCCATCAAGAGTGAGTGAAGTGAACACAGTCTCCCATCAAGAGTGAGTGAAGTGAACACAGTCTCTCCATCAAGAGTGAGTGAAGTGAACACAGTCTCTCCATCAAGAGTGAGTGAAGTGAACAGTCTCCATCAAGAGTGAGTGAAGTGAACACAGTCTCCATCGAGAGTGAGTGAAGTGAACACAGTCTCCATCAAGAGTGAGTGAAGTGAACACAGTCTCTCCATCAAGAGTGAGTGAAGTGAACACAGTCTCCATCAAGAGTGAGTGAAGTGAACACAGTCTCCATCAAGAGTGAGTGAAGTGAACACAGTCTCTCCATCAAGAGTGAGTGAAGTGAACACAGTCTCCATCAAGAGTGAGTGAAGTGAACACAGTCTCTCCATCAAGAGTGAGTGAAGTGAACACAGTCTCCATCAAGAGTGAGTGAAGTGAACACAGTCTCCATCAAGAGTGAGTGAAGTGAACACAGTCTCCATCAAGAGTGAGTGAAGTGAACACAGTCTCCAACACTGGGAACAACAGTTTCTCAAACACAGGCCAGATAACAGGAATCAGAAGCACAGAATAAGAGCTTCAGCGGTGGGATTTAAAGCAATCATTCAACGCTGATAAGCAGTAGATCAGTGATCGAACACTATATTTAGCCAAGGCTGGTATGTGGCTTTTTTTATTATTTTTTTTATTGTAATTATTTTTTAATATTTAATTATTTTTTAATTATCAGCCGATGGGTTTTGTGTGTCGGAAAGGTTAATTTGGACAGAGCTGAGAATGCCGGGATTCGAACTCACGGTTTGCATCTTCATCAGTTCAATGTCTTGCAAATTTGACAAAGGAAGTAATCAACATATGGAAAAGAGTTACTGTGTTTGCATTTCTATTATTAGAAATATCAAGGCACACACTAATACACTAGCAAACACCATCAGCATTCAGCAAATATGCATTTAAACAAGTTTTTGAATATGTAATCAGTTCCACGAACCTGGCAAACCCAGCAGTGAGATCCTCTGAAGTGTGTATTTGTAGCATTAACACACACATATGCGGCTGTCACTGGACACGCATCAAACACATCCTTTACTTTCAAGTTATTTTCACACTACAGTCACGTAAAGCTTGCATTACCACATAAAACATGATTCACACACAGGTTTACCTGTTGGTCAGTGCTGTGCACAACATTACCCTAAGATTCAATCATCAAGAAGTATTTTTATCAAGTTCAAATACATTTTTCATATTGACTAATTTGAATAATAAATAGGCAGTTTAAAAAAAATACTGAACAAAATTTGTAAATGTTATTGCAGCATTATTATTATTATGGGCAGAAATACTCAAATGTGCATTATTTCAGGGTTCATGCAAACATTTGAGAGAAAAATTCAAGCAATTTTCAAGGACTTTATAAAGTGCGTCACACTTTTTCCAACACTTCGGAGCTAAAGTCTAAATATTATCCAATTTTAATGCGATGACCAAAAACCTTATTCATGCAACTACTTCAGAAGAAATAATTAAATTAAGGAAAAATTAAGAGGTATCCCTTACAATATCGACATCACGGTTTTCTCCAGAGCGGCTATTTATATATATAAAAATGAACTAAATTAAATGTAATTATACATGCAAGTACTGAGTAATATTGAGCAACTACACGTACTTACTATAGGGTTAGTTGCATGTAGTTATGCATAATTTACTGTTATTACTATGGTAAGTACATGTTACATAAGGACACTAAAATAAAGTGTTACCGGATTCGGTTTAGGGTTAATTGCATAATTATGCATAAATTATAGTTATTACTACAGTAACTACATGTAACGTGTAATAAGGACACTGTAAAATAAAGTGTTATCAATAACATTTATCATTATAGTAATAATTGCATTTCCCCCACATTAGACTGTACAGATAAGGAGATCTGTCCTCATTCCAGTGGATTAGCTGTTATCTTCAGGGGGAAGGACTGAGGAGTCCTTAATCTGCTGAGCGTTACACAAGACGGATCCTCATCACACGGAGCCGGCGTCAGTACCTGTGCGTCTGTGCGGCCGAACCCGCGCGCGTCCCCATCCTCGCTAGTCCTCCGCACACAGCGCTGCTGCTAGCGCTGAGCTAAACCCACAGAACATCATGAGTATGTGAGGCGAGACCCAGGCTGAGCTGGGTATGCGGACTGAACCTCTCCAGCGAGTGTGTGTGTGTGTGGAGGTCAGAGCGGATCATGTCGTTACGTAAAGAAACCATCCAGACCGTGACGCAGTTCGTGTCCGCTGGCCGCTTCTGAACGCATGCATGGGAATGTTTCCAGGCCACATTCCTCTCAGCTCCACCAGAGCCGGCGGGACAATAATAGCTGGAGGAGCAGCTGGTCAACACTCACCCTGACTCCAGCGCTGGACTCCACAGGCTAACTCATAACCCCTTAGTCATGGCACTGGGGCTCAACCGCACTGAAGCCTTCATGTACACACTTACTCGATCTGGTTGAGCTCCATCCCAATGAGATTTCGATCGGATTGAAAGGAGTGGTTTATTCCTGTACTAATCCGATCCAGAGAACATGTGAACACCTGATCAGATTGAAAAACGAAACTGAAAGGAGTGAGCATGTGCAATGACATAGAAGTAGCGTGATGACGTTGAAATAGTGTAATGACGTAGAAGTAGCGTAATGACGTAGAAATAACGTGATGTAGAAATAGCGTAATGACGTAGAAGTAGCATGATGATGTAGAAATAGCGTGATGACGTTGAAATAGCGTGATGACGTTGAAATAGCGTAATGACGTAGAAATAGTGCAATGACGTAGAAGTAGCATGGTGACGTTGAAATAGCGTAATGACGTAGAAGTAGCGTAATGACATAGAAATAACGTGATGTAGAAATAGCGTAATGACGTAGAAGTAGCGTAATGACGTAGAAATAACGTGATGTAGAAATAGCGTAATGACGTAGAAGAAGCGTAATGACGTAGAAATAGCCTGATGACGTAGAAATAGCGTAATGACGTAAAAAATGGTGTGATGACGTAGAAATCGTGCAATGACGTAGAAATAGCGTAATGACGTAGAAATAGCGCAATGACATAGAAATAGCGTAATGAAAGAAGTAGCGTGATGACGTAGAAGTAGCGTGATGACGTAGAAATAACGCGATGACGTAGAAATAGCGCTATGACGTAGATATAACGCAATGACGTGGAAGTAGCGCGATGACATAGAAGTAGCGAAATGTCGTAGAAATAGCGTAATGTCGTAGAAATAGCGTAATGTCGTAGAAATAGCGTAATGACGTTGAAATAGCGTAATCTAGAAATAGCGTAATGACGTAGAAATGGCGTAATGATGCATAGCTGTTCTTCTGTTGAGTAAAGTGTCGTATAAACGAGTTTCCCGTCATTCTAAAATCCTCACTGCGTCTGTGAAGTGGAGCAGGACAACTTCTAGTCCAAAACAGATGTGATGCGCGTCTTTTCCGTGTTACTCAGAGCTGTTGTGCTAACCAGCTGCGACGGCGACACGCAACGATTCTATTTTAGAAGCAGTTTCTATTTCTGTGACGTCGATCACGGCTGGAATGACAACATAAATATGACAGTGATAATCCCAGGGGATGATTATGTGCTTTTTTTAATCTAATGCAAATTTTAATATCATTTTGAGTGACCTTTATAGCCGTACTGAGAGACAATGAATAATTCACCTCAGATCTTTAATAATTTGCAATGTTAAAATTGCGTAATATTTAATATTAATCCATGTACTTATTAGGTTGCGAGCACAGTGCACTTGCAGAGAGACTCCGCCCACACTGTCTTCTGATTGGCTGTGGTTTGTGATTGATTTTGTCGTGTCTTGTAGTTGTCGCATCTGGTGTGGACATGCTGTAAGACATTCACTCATTTTAGGAACACAAATGAAGATATTTTTAATGCAGTCTTAAGATTTTGTCCCTCCATTGATAGTCTACGCAACTACCACTTCGACACTTTAAGAAGTTAATAAAGAGATTGAAACTAATCCATATGAATTTAGCGATTTAATACAAGTCTTCTAAAGAGAATCAATCACTTTATATGATGAACAATTAAATTTAGGATTTTATTCACACCGACACTGAGTGAGTTAAACTGCAGTTCCTCCACTGGCCACTAGAGGTCGGCTGCAGAAGAGAGTCAATCCCATAAACCCGCATGTTAAAATGCCCAACTTTACAACAGAAAAAAACATGTTTACAGTCTGGTGCAAAAAGTGGTTTTGGTCTATATAGCTAATGTTGCCCTTCATGACGACTGTGAGGGGGGTGAATATTTTTATAACGCGTCCGTTTAAATTATATTAAGCCTTAAAGTTCTGCATTATTAGGGGCGTGGCCACTTGAGTGACAGGTGGATTGCCGCTGATGTCACTGCTAGCCGTTTGTCTGCTAGCATCACGTTACCTCAGCTAATCCGCCTCTGCCCATTTTCGTTATCGTAATTTTTTTGCTTCTCCCGCGATTATGAACAGACGACTAAAAGTAACACGTAGGCTAATTAACTAGAGGTTCTGACAAAATGTTAATTGCTGCAGTGAATGAATTTTATTTTATTTTTTAAACGGTTTGAATGAATGATTCAATGTCTCACTCATAACGACTTCACTTGCTTCATTACTGGATGAATCAGAGAGTCAATGACAAATACATTTTTTAACAGTCGCTACGCCATAGACAGTGTTTTTATCCGAACTATAAACTTTTATCCCAGCACTTCAGTGATAATCTGCATATTAGTATAAAGACGCTGTGTTTGAGAAGCGGTTTCATACCTGTGCATGACAGCGGCTCTCTGTGGACCAGCAGATCCGAGTGTTCGCTGGGGTCGAGTCACATGTTTATCCGACACAGGCGAATCGTGTCAGTCAGGAATAAGATCACGCGCGTGTTTGAATCCAGATCGCCATATTTTAACGATTAATCATGCAGCTCTAGCGAAATCTCTTGTACATTCCTCCGTATTGTCCAATAGGGGTGTAACGATATTTGAACCGAACCGAAAAACCGCGATACACCACCCACGATACGTATCGCGATACTCTCATGGCGAACCGAACACGCCCCGCCCCCTGCTGCCCCGCCCCCTGCTGCCCCGCCCCCTGCTGCCCCGCCCAGCCCCGGCTCATTGCACCTCATGTGTTATGTGTACTCTACGAATAGGGCTGTTGCCTAACCACCATTAATCACATATAATCGCAATAAGCTCAGTGTTTTGTTACTTTTGATAATAAGCAAGGTGTAATCTTTCAAATTATGACTATTTGATCACGAAATGCAAACAATAAATGCCGTTTTGGCGCTCTTAGATGTGGCGTGACAGATATCACTGTATGCATGCGGATCACCTCTTCCTCAGTTACAGAATAAACATGAATGGACACCCGAAGGTATGTTGAAAGATACAGTATACTTACTGAAAGGCATCATAACTAGTGTAAACACTCAATCAGTGTTTCAACAGCGGAAATATGTCAATAAAACGCTCAGTTTTCCACATAGCTTTATATTTACCTCAGGCAAGTCATTCAGTGTCCACAGCTTGCTGGTTTGCTAACTCTTTCACTAAATAAATGCTATATATTAGCCTATATATTATATTTTACTTAACCTGTTTATGATATCTTGATTATTTAATGTATGTTTAAAATAGTTGTCATGAAAATAACAGCAACTGTGTAAATTATTATATAACAATAACAAATTAGAGTAAAAAATTTAAAAATTGCCTTATGTGCAGTTTAAATGTTTTCATACAATTTGTTATTTGAGTGTTGATTATTATTATATCATTTAGGCTAAAGTCTAGGCTCTGTTGTTAAGCTTTAATGTTATAGTAATGTGCAAGTAAGGGCTGTAGTTTACAGCATTAGCAGATAATTTTGTTATCCTTGAGAAACGTTTACTTGTAATTGAATTAATTTAAAGACAAGGACACAATTTGTTCATTAAAGCACTGTTTAATAAAAAATAAAAGCAATTTTAGCTTTCTAAACCCCCCCACCCCACCGAAATGAACCGAACCGAGACCTCAAAACCGTGGGACGAACCGAACCGTCAGGTTTGTGTATCGTTACACCCCTATTGTCCAATAATAAACTACACACACACCACAATCCACACACACATGATCCCGCAGTGACACATGCTGACATCACGAACCACAATCCTCTCATCCGACACACTCTCTCCGGTCATGAGACACGCACCATTAAACAAATATAATGTACTGTAAGATCTGTCAAATTTAGGAACAATGAATCAAAAGTAGGGCAGAACACCTAATGTTCCACATATGAAGTGTTGAATTAAACACTTAATCCAGCTGTTCTCAAACTTTTTTGGTCACGCCACCCTTAAACCTTTAAAACAAGCACTAATTAAAGCACTAATAGGTCTGTAGTTTCCTACAGTTTGATACACACATGACAACAGCTCTCTCTGGATCAGAACACAGATCAGGGTGAGGTCAAGAGGTCACGACACACACTAGCTGTCACACTCACAGAACTGGAGTGTGTATCCTAAGTTAACTTCAACAAGTCTAAAACGTAATTCTAGCAGATCGTAACATTACAAGTTAGTAGTGTACATGCTTTCAGTGCCTATGCGCCGAGACCAATACAGATGTACAGTACGTTAAGATCATATTTCTTATTTCTTATATTGAATTAATTATTATCTTTGATAAACTGGACACACACTGCATGAGGGAATTTTAAAAGTGTGATTTCCAGATGAGGGCATGGAAACTTATAAAGTCATATCTTTAATCACATTTATCTCACCTAAATGTTTGCTCACTGGTTGTTTTTGTGTTTTTATGTGGCAATTGTGTTGCTCAAGACTTTACACAACACAAGGAAGCTTGATTTCAATCTTTGTATAAAACTCCTTTTCTCCGTCGATGCTCTTCAGTTTGAGCTGATTGTGACCAAATGCCTTTTGTTTTTTATCAGCCCTTCAGAACAATACGAGTTCTGCAAGAGCAGGGTTTCTGCAGGTTTCACAAAGTCAAATTTAAGACCTTTTTAAGACCATTATGAATTAAATTTAAGACCTATATCACGACATATAAAAAAACGTACAAAGGAAACGCAGAGTCTCAAAATTACTTGCAAAGTAAATTAATTTATTCAAACTGAACAGTACTGAAGGCAGCTTAGATGGATGCACAAAGCTGATTGGCTGTTGCATGTTGGTCTATTTTGTAGTCTTAATTAAAGTGAATTATATTTGGACTAGCGAAATAAGGAACTATAACACCACGCAATAACGGACGTAGGAAAATTAAGACCTGTTTAAAATTATTTAAGACATAGAACACAATACTTCAGCAAATTTAAGACTTTTTAAGGCCTTAAATTGTGATTTTGAAATTTTAGACTTTTTTAGACTTTTTAAGACCCCGCGGAAACCCTGAAGAGTGTGTTGTGTTCACTACAGTACTGTACAACTACACACACTCAATGTGAACTGTAACGCGCACTAATGTCTGTTCAAAATAAATGAAGAAAGCATTGGGGATTTGCTGCTTTTTTCCTGTTGTACCGAACTCGTACCGTACCATGAGTTCTGTGTACAGTTACACCCCTAACACACACACACACACACACACACACACACACTCAATTGTTGAGCGCTACAACACTTTACACAGTGAAAATCTGTGGGTAAAATCTTTTAAAATAAACAGAATGAATGAACTAGAACAGGAACTATATTTCACCAGTAATAAAAAGTGCAAACCATGTAGAAGGCTCAGCTACTGTATCAATTTAAATTATTTTATAGAATTTTTCAAAAATATCACCACTCCTAGTTTCCATAAATAAAATGCATTCAACATAAGCAGCTCTGTCATTGAAGCAGAAGTATTATAAATATAATGAGGATCTTCAAAAATAGTATTTCGCTCCTTGGAGTTAATAAAGCTTTGAGAACCACTGGAGCTTTACATCAGGATCATTTACACCCCAAACTTTCTTCCGAATGCTTATAATCTAAGATAAAGATGACTGTCAGCATGCAACAGAAACGCTAATGCAGTGTTCAGTGGCAGAAGTATTAGAAATATAACGAGAATCTTCAAATATAGTCTTTGACAACGAGGGACTCGGAATTAAAAAGCTTGAGAACCTTCAGGATCATTTAAATCTCAAATTTACTTCCAAATGGTTATAATCTAACACTCAAAATAAGATAATGTTGAAAGTCAGCATGCAACAGAAATTATTTCAACGCTTACTGTTAATGCAATGCTCAGTGGCTATTATGCAGAAGCTTGCATTAGTTTCTGACAGCAACTGATCCACAAATCTGCATGCTGGATCTGCTGCACATCCGAGGCGCGAGCCTGTGCGATGACGCGGTCACGTGCCCGTCTCGCGCACGCAGACATATCATCACCAAAGGCAAATAAATTCACCAAACGCAGTGAAATCTGGCCTTTTATGAGAGTCAACAACATCGCGTTTTATTAGGGAACACAATAACTGCGTCAAAAACAAAAGCATTGTGGAATAAATAATACGATTAGAGAAAAGTGACGTGCGCCAACAAAGGGTTAACCGAACCAATCAGCGTAACGTTAAGGCTTAAACGCAGAGCCTACAGATGGAGGAAACCTTACAAAACCACACACAACACGACTCTAAACTCCGACAGATGTATCCACAGAGATATATGAAACACACTGGAGTGTGTGTGTGTGTGTGTGATGATATGTGTGCTCTCCGGAAGCTCGACAC
>JARWKJ010000014.1:1820000-1857500 GCA_029959095.1 Rhinichthys osculus | reverse complement strand
CACACACACACACACACACACACACACACACACAGTTTGAGTATTAATCACCTTTCTGACAGCAGGGTAAGGAGCGACAGGTCTGGTGTTCACAGGCGTTCTCTCCTGCGCTGACCTCAGCTCAGCTCCTGACAACACAACAGCTTCATCAACTCAAACACACACACACACACACACACACACACACACACACACACACACACACACACACACACACACACACACACACACTCAGCTCCTGCAGCAGAAATACAGCACAACAGCTTCATCAACTCAAACTCAAACACACACACACACACACACACACACACTCAGCTCCTGCAGCAGAAACACAACACAACAGCTTCATCAACTCAAACACACACACACACACACACACTCAGCTCCTGCAGCAGAAACACAACACAACAGCTTCATCAACTCAAACACACACACACACACACACACTCAGCTCCTGCAGCAGAAACACAACACAACAGCTTCATCAACTCAAACACACACACACACACACACACTGCAGTACCTGAGGCCGAGGTCTGCGAGGGCACACACACACACACACACTGGAGTACCTGAGGCCGAGGTCTGCGAGGGCACACACACACACACACACTGCAGTACCTGAGGCCGAGGTCTGCGAGGGCACACACACACACACACACTGCAGTACCTGAGGCCGAGGTCTGCGAGGGCACACACACACTAGAGGTCTGCACGGGCTTTAAACTGAAGCCCGAACCCGGCCCGTACCCGCGATCATTTAACCCGACCCGACCCGACAATTACATTTACATATTAAGCCCGAACCCGACCCGAACCCGAGGTCCATTCTGTTTCTCACAGCAAATACCATTTTTTCACGTCTGCTGTCTGTCTGTATTGTGACTGAAATAGCGCGCGAGAGCGGTACATGCGCTCATGCGCAAATCATATGATAAAATAAAACAAAAATTATCATTATCATTATATTTGAGAGAGAGAGCCTGTGTGTCTGTGTGTATGCACATATTGCACATCTGCGCACGTATGTACTTTCTCTCTCTCGCGTGCCGGTCACCACAACACAGCAAGCAGGCAAAGCACACGGCACGCAAACTATATATAGCCTATTTAGTTTTTCTTAGTTAAACCCGAACCCGACCCGAACCCGAGGCTGTTCATTAAACATTAACCCGAACCCGACCCGAAACCCGCACCTTTTTCGGGACCCGTCGGGCTCGGGTCGGGTAGCAGACCTCTAACACACACACACACACACACACACACACACACACACACACACACACACACACTGCAGTACCTGAGGCCGAGGTCTGCAAGGCCACACACACACACACACTGCAGTACCTGAGGCCGAGGTCTGCGAGGGCACACACACACACACACACACACACACACACTGGAGTACCTGAGGCCGAGGTCTGCGAGGGCACACACACACACACACACACACACACTGGAGTACCTGAGGCCGAGGTCTGCGAGGCCACACACACACACACACTGGAGTACCTGAGGCCGAGGTCTGCGAGGGCACACACACACACACACACACACACACACACACACTGGAGTACCTGAGGCCAAGGTCTGCGAGGGCACACACACACACACACACTGGAGTACCTGAGGCCGAGGTCTGCGAGGGCACACACACACACACACACACACACACACACACACACACACTGGAGTACCTGAGGCCGAGGTCTGCGAGGGCACACACACACACACACTGGAGTACCTGAGGCCGAGGTCTGCGAGGGCACACACACACACACACACACACACACACACACACTGGAGTACCTGAGGCCGAGGTCTGCGAGGGCACACACACACACACACTGGAGTACCTGAGGCCGAGGTCTGCGAGGGCACACACACACACACACACACACACACTGGAGTACCTGAGGCCGAGGTCTGCGAGGCCACACACACACACACACTGGAGTACCTGAGGCCGAGGTCTGCGAGGGCACACACACACACACACTGCAGTACCTGAGGCCGAGGTCTGCGAGGGCACACACACACACACACACACACACTGCAGTACCTGAGGCCGAGGTCTGCGAGGGCACACACACACACACACTGCAGTACCTGAGGCCGAGGTCTGCGAGGGCACACACACACACACACACACACACACACACACACACACACTGGAGTACCTGAGGCCGAGGTCTGCGAGGGCACACACACACACACACTGGAGTACCTGAGGCCGAGGTCTGCGAGGGCACACACACACACACACACACACACACACACACACTGGAGTACCTGAGGCCGAGGTCTGCGAGGGCACACACACACACACACTGGAGTACCTGAGGCCGAGGTCTGCGAGGGCACACACACACACACACACACACACTGGAGTACCTGAGGCCGAGGTCTGCGAGGCCACACACACACACACACTGGAGTACCTGAGGCCGAGGTCTGCGAGGGCACACACACACACACACACACACACTGCAGTACCTGAGGCCGAGGTCTGCGAGGGCACACACACACACACACTGCAGTACCTGAGGCCGAGGTCTGCGAGGGCACACACACACACACACACACACACACACACACACACACTGCAGTACCTGAGGCCGAGGTCTGCGAGGGCACACACACACACAGGCTCACACAGGCTCACACACACACACACACACACACACACACACACACTGCAGTACCTGAGGCCGAGGTCTGCGAGGGCACACACACACACAGGCTCACACACACACACACACACACACACACACACTGCAGTACCTGAGGCCGAGGTCTGCGAGGGCACACACACACACAGGCTCACACACACACACACACACACACACACACACACACACACACACACACACTGCAGTACCTGAGGCCGAGGTCTGCGAGGGCACACACACACACAGGCTCACACACACACACTGCAGTACCTGAGGCCGAGGTCTGCGAGGGCACACACACACACACACACACACACACACTGCAGTACCTGAGGCCGAGGTCTGCGAGGGCACACACACACACAGGCTCACACACACACACACACACACACACTGCAGTACCTGAGGCCGAGGTCTGCGAGGGCACACACACACACACACACACACACACACACTGCAGTACCTGAGGCCGAGGTCTGCGAGGGCACACACACACACACACACACTGCAGTACCTGAGGCCGAGGTCTGCGAGGGCACACACACACACACACACTGCAGTACCTGAGGCCGAGGTCTGCGAGGGCACACACACACACACACACTGCAGTACCTGAGGCCGAGGTCTGCGAGGGCACACACACACACACACACTGCAGTACCTGAGGCCGAGGTCTGCGAGGGCACACACACACACACACACACACACACACACTGCAGTACCTGAGGCCGAGGTCTGCGAGGGCACACACACACACAGGCTCACACAGGCTCACACACACACACACACACACACACACACACACTGCAGTACCTGAGGCCGAGGTCTGCGAGGGCACACACACACACAGGCTCACACACACACACACACACACACACTGCAGTACCTGAGGCCGAGGTCTGCGAGGGCACACACACACACACACACACACACACACTGCAGTACCTGAGGCCGAGGTCTGCGAGGGCACACACACACACAGGCTCACACAGGCTCACACACACACACACACACACACACACACACACTGCAGTACCTGAGGCCGAGGTCTGCGAGGGCACACACACACACAGGCTCACACACACACACACACACACTAACACAAACAAACACACACTGCAGTACCTGAGGTCGAGGTCTGCGAGGGCACACACACACACACACACACACACACACTGCAGTACCTGAGGCCGAGGTCTGCGAGGGCACACACACACACAGGCTCACACACACACACACACACACACACACACACACACACACACACTGCAGTACCTGAGGCCGAGGTCTGCGAGGGCACACACACACACACACACACACACTGCAGTACCTGAGGCCGAGGTCTGCGAGGGCACACACACACACACACACACACACACTGCAGTACCTGAGGCCGAGGTCTGCGAGGGCACACACACACACACACACTGCAGTACCTGAGGCCGAGGTCTGCGAGGGCACACACACACACACACACACACACACTGCAGTACCTGAGGCCGAGGTCTGCGAGGGCACACACACACACACACACTGCAGTACCTGAGGCCGAGGTCTGCGAGGGCACACACACACACACACACACACACACACACTGCAGTACCTGAGGCCGAGGTCTGCGAGGGCACACACACACACAGGCTCACACAGGCTCACACACACACACACACACACACACACACACACACTGCAGTACCTGAGGCCGAGGTCTGCGAGGGCACACACACACACAGGCACACACACAGGCTCACACACACACACACACACACACACACACACACACACACACACTGCAGTACCTGAGGCCGAGGTCTGCGAGGGCACACACACACACACACACACACACACACTGCAGTACCTGAGGCCGAGGTCTGCGAGGGCACACACACACACAGGCTCACACACACACACACACACACTAACACAAACAAACACACACTGCAGTACCTGAGGTCGAGGTCTGCGAGGGCACACACACACACACACACACACACTGCAGTACCTGAGGCCGAGGTCTGCGAGGGCACACACACACACACACACACACACACTGCAGTACCTGAGGCCGAGGTCTGCGAGGGCACACACACACACAGGCTCACACACACACACACACACACACTGCAGTACCTGAGGCCGAGGTCTGCGAGGGCACACACACACACAGGCTCACACACACACACACACACACTAACACAAACAAACACACACTGCAGTACCTGAGGTCGAGGTCTGCGAGGGCACACACACACACACACACACACACTGCAGTACCTGAGGCCGAGGTCTGCGAGGGCACACACACACACAGGCTCACACACACACACACACACACACACACACACACACACACACACACACTGCAGTACCTGAGGCCGAGGTCTGCGAGGGCACACACACACACACACACACACACTGCAGTACCTGAGGCCGAGGTCTGCGAGGGCACACACACACACACACACACACACACACTGCAGTACCTGAGGCCGAGGTCTGCGAGGGCACACACACACACACACACACACACACACACACACACACACACACACACTGCAGTACCCGAGGGCCCCTGTGCAGGAGAGTGGCTGAGGAACACATCAGTGCCGTCAGCTCCAGTGATGGAGGACAGGTTAGGCGTGGGCTGCAGCGCGAGGTCCTGAGCGTGGCTGAGGTCCAGGAGAGTGGAGTTCTTCACCCCGGCCTCCAGTGCGTCTCCGGCACACCAGCCGCTCGCTTCATCTGAGACGCAGAGCGGGCAGTGACAGCACTACAGTCACACACTCTATAATGAACTGGACTGAGATCAGTTTGAATCAAGAACTAGAGGAATAAGCGGCTCATATCCTGAAACCCTCATCATTCACTCGCCCTCATGTCATGCCAAACGGGTGATGGATTACAGCTATGAAAACCTTTCACAATATTCTAATTTTGAATTTGGGGTTTTCATAAGCTGTAATCCATAATCATCAAAATTATAACAAATAAAGGCTTGAAATATCTCACTTTGCATGTAATGAGTCTATATAATATATTAGTTTCACCTTTTAAGTTGAATTACTGAAATAAATGAACTTTTGCACCATATTCTAATTTTCCGAGTTTCACCGGTAGAGCTATAAGGCCATCTAGTGGCTAGAGTCATGAAATATCATGTTATATTATTTATTTCCCACAAGAGCTCGGCAAAAACACACAATGTAAGATATTTAGAGCTGTATTAAAAGGGTTATGCATGAAATTGTGTGCTTAAATTACTATTTATTTATTTACATTTATTTATATTTACTTTAAATCTAGTAATTTAAAGGTAAATAAAATAAAAATCTCCCAAAAAATGGCATTAAAAAATGGCTTCGGGTAATTCCCCCGGTGAGGGTAAGATGTGCGAGGGAAGGATGAAGCTTCATTTGCATTGTTTCAGGCACTGACGTGAAGTTTAGGACCAGCACTGCTTGGAACAACTGTGAAGTACTCAAGTTCTCAAACGCATTAATAATACCATAATTGTCAGCTTTGCGAAACTCCTCGATGGATGAAAGCGTCGAGTCGTCGTCTGAAGTTGGAGAATCGACATCCAAGCAGTCCAACAGAAAGCTGGAGACGCCAGAGGGCAGCGTTAGACCTGCGCAGAGACAGAGAGTGTGTGTCACGGGCCGGAGGAAACACACACGCAGAACACTGAACTTCAGCTCCGGAACCCACTGCTGGAGTCCTGGCTGCAGTCCTCGGAGACGCCTGCGGTCGGCCGGCCCTGCGGAGAACACACACGAGAGCAGAGGCTAGAGACTCTTCATCTGGTGTAGAGTTCATCAGAGAGAGCAGAGCTGTACCTCGCCACCATCTCTCCTGCGTCCTGAAGCCGGCGCTCCTCCGTCCACACATCTCACACCCGCGGTCACTGCCCTCAAACTACACATTCACACATGACATTGGAAACACAGAAACATTGTTAAAGGAACACCGGGGGAAAAAAGCACCTTTGATTTTATTCTCCTCTAAACCCCTAGATGGAAAATACTTGCAGCACTTTCATAAACATCCGCTTTTCAAGATGCACGTGGAAATTAATCTGATTCTTGACGTGATCGCGGACAGCAGCGCAAAGCTTATGCTGTGCTAATCTGATCAAATATTTGAGCTAATATCTGAATCTGATCTAATATTTGAGCTAATATCTGAATCTGATCTAATATTTGAGCTAATATCTGAATCTGTTCTAATATTTGAGCTAATATCTGAATCTGATCTAATATTTGAGCTAATATCTGAATCTGATCTAATATTTGAGCTAATATCTGAATCTGATCTAATATTTGAGCTAATATCTGAATCTGATCTAATATTTGAGCTAATATCTGAATCTGATCTAATATTTGAGCTAACATCTGAATCTGATCTAATATTTGAGCTAATATCTGAATCTGATCTAATATTTGAGCTAATATCTGAATGTGATCTAATATTTAAAGCTAATATCTGAATCTGATCTAATATTTGAGCTAATATATCTGAATCTGCTCTAATATTTGAACTAATATCTGAATCTGCTCTAATATTTGAGCTAATATCTGAATCTGATCTAATATTTGAGCTAATATTTGAATCTGATCTAATATTTGAGCTAATATCTGAATCTGATCTAATATTTGAGCTAATATCTGAATCTGATCTAATATTTGAGCTAATATCTGAATCTGATCTAATATTTGAGCTAATATCTGAATGTGATCTAATATTTAAAGCTAATATCTGAATCTGCTCTAATATTTGAGCTAATATATCTGAATCTGCTCTAATATTTGAACTAATATCTGAATCTGCTCTAATATTTGAGCTAATATCTGAATGAATCTGCTCTAATATTTGAGCTAATATCTGAATCTGATCTAAGATTTAAGCTAATATCTGAATCTGCTCTAATATTTGAGCTAATATCTGAATCTGATCTAATATTTGAGCTAATATCTGAATCTGCTCTAATATTTGAGCTAATATCTGAATGAATCTGCTCTAATATTTGAGCTAATATCTGAATGAATCTGCTCTAATATTTGAGCTAATATCTGAATGAATCTGCTCTAATATTTGAGCTAATATCTGAATCTGATCTAATATTTGAGCTAATATCTGAATCTGATCTAATATTTGAGCTCATATCTGAATCTGATCTAATATTTGAGCTAATATCTGAATCTGATCTAATATTTGAGCTAATATCTGAATCTGATCTAATATTTGAGCTAATATCTGAATCTGATCTAATATTTGAACTAATATCTGAATCTGATCTAATATTTGAGCTAATATCTGAATCTGATCTAATATTTGAGCTAATATCTGAATCTGCTCTAATATTTGAGCTAATATCTGAATGAATCTGCTCTAATATTTGAGCTAATATCTGAATGAATCTGCTCTAATATTTGAGCTAATATCTGAATGAATCTGCTCTAATATTTGAGCTAATATCTGAATCTGATCTAATATTTGAGCTAATATCTGAATCTGATCTTATATTTGAGCTCATATCTGAATCTGATCTAATATTTGAGCTAATATCTGAATCTGATCTAATATTTGAGCTAATATCTGAATCTGATCTAATATTTGAGCTAATATCTGAATCTGATCTAATATTTGAACTAATATCTGAATCTGATCTAATATTTGAGCTAATATATCTGAATCTGCTCTAATATTTGAGCTAATATCTGAATGAATCTGCTCTAATATTTGAGCTAATATCTGAATCTGATCTAAGATTTGAGCTAATATATCTGAATCTGCTCTAATATTTGAGCTAATATCTGAATCTGATCTAATATTTGAGCTAATATCTGAATCTTCTCTAATATTTTAGCTAATATCTGAATCTGCTCTAATATTGGAGCTCATATTTGAATCTGATCAAATATTTGAGCTAATATCTGAATCTGATCTAATATTTGAGCTTATATCTGAATCTGATCTAATATTTGAGCTAATATCTGAATCTGCTCTAATATTTGAGCTAATATCTGAATCTGATCTTATATTTGAGCTAATATCTGAATCTGCTCTAATATTTGAGCTAATATCTGAATCTGCTCTAATATTTGAGCTAATATCTGAATATGATCTAATATCAATCTAATATTTGAGCTAATATCTGAATCTGCTCTAATATTTGAGCTTATATCTGAATGAATCTGCTCTAATATTTGAGCTAATATCTGAATCTGATCCAATATTTGAGCTAATATATCTGAATCTGCTCTAATATTTGAGCTAATATCTGAATCTGATCTAATATCGATCTAATATTTGAGCCAATATCTGAATCTGATCTAATATTTGATCTATATCTGAATCTGATCTAATATTTGAGCTAATATATCTGAATCTGCTCTAATATTTGAGCTAATATCTGAATGAATCTGCTCTAATATTTGAGCTAATATCTGAATCTGATCTAATATTTGAGCTAATATATCTTAATCTGCTCTAATATTTGAGCTAATATCTGAATCTGCTCTAATATTTGAGCTAATATCTGAATTAATCTGATCTAATATTTGAGCTAATATCTGAATCTGATCTAATATTTGAGCTAATATTTGAATCTGATCTAATATTTGAGATAATACCTGAATCTGCTCTAATATTTGAGCTAATATCTGAATCTGATCTATTATTTGAGCTCATATCTGAATCTGATCTAATATTTGAGCTAATATCTGAATCTGATCTAATATTTGAGCTAATATCTGAATCTGATCTAATATTTGAGCTAATATCTGAATCTGATCTAATATTTGAACAAATATCTGAATCTGATCTAATATTTGAGCTAATATATCTGAATCTGCTCTAATATTTGAGCTAATATCTGAATGAATCTGCTCTAATATTTGAGCTAATATCTGAATCTGATCTAAGATTTGAGCTAATATATCTGAATCTGCTCTAATATTTGAGCTAATATCTGAATCTGATCTAATATTTGAGCTAATATCTGAATCTTCTCTAATATTTGAGCTAATATCTGAATCTGCTCTAATATTGGAGCTCATATTTGAATCTGATCAAATATTTGAGCTAATATCTGAATCTGATCTAATATTTGAGCTTATATCTGAATCTGATCTAATATTTGAGCTAATATCTGAATCTGCTCTAATATTTGAGCTAATATCTGAATCTGATCTTATATTTGAGCTAATATCTGAATCTGCTCTAATATTTGAGCTAATATCTGAATCTGCTCTAATATTTGAGCTAATATCTGAATATGATCTAATATCAATCTAATATTTGAGCTAATATCTGAATCTGCTCTAATATTTGAGCTTATATCTGAATGAATCTGCTCTAATATTTGAGCTAATATCTGAATCTGATCCAATATTTGAGCTAATATATCTGAATCTGCTCTAATATTTGAGCTAATATCTGAATCTGATCTAATATCGATCTAATATTTGAGCCAATATCTGAATCTGATCTAATATTTGATCTATATCTGAATCTGATCTAATATTTGAGCTAATATATCTGAATCTGCTCTAATATTTGAGCTAATATCTGAATGAATCTGCTCTAATATTTGAGCTAATATCTGAATCTGATCTAATATTCGAGCTAATATATCTTAATCTGCTCTAATATTTGAGCTAATATCTGAATCTGCTCTAATATTTGAGCTAATATCTGAATCTGATCTAATATTTGAACTAATATCTGAATGAATCTGATCTAATATTTGAGCTAATATCTGAATCTGATCTAATATTTGAGCTAATATCTGAATCTGCTCTAATATTTGAGCTAATATCTGAATATGATCTAATATCAATCTAATATTTGAGCTAATATCTGAATCTGCTCTAATATTTGAGCTTATATCTGAATGAATCTGCTCTAATATTTGAGCTAATATCTGAATCTGATCCAATATTTGAGCTAATATATCTGAATCTGCTCTAATATTTGAGCTAATATCTGAATCTGATCTAATATCGATCTAATATTTGAGCCAATATCTGAATCTGATCTAATATTTGATCTATATCTGAATCTGATCTAATATTTGAGCTAATATATCTTAATCTGCTCTAATATTTGAGCTAATATCTGAATCTGCTCTAATATTTGAGCTAATATCTGAATTAATCTGATCTAATATTTGAGCTAATATCTGAATCTGATCTAATATTTGAGCTAATATTTGAATCTGATCTAATATTTGAGATAATACCTGAATCTGCTCTAATATTTGAGCTAATATCTGAATCTGATCTATTATTTGAGCTCATATCTGAATCTGATCTAATATTTGAGCTAATATCTGAATCTGATCTAATATTTGAGCTAATATCTGAATCTGATCTAATATTTGAGCTAATATCTGAATCTGATCTAATATTTGAACAAATATCTGAATCTGATCTAATATTTGAGCTAATATATCTGAATCTGCTCTAATATTTGAGCTAATATCTGAATGAATCTGCTCTAATATTTGAGCTAATATCTGAATCTGATCTAAGATTTGAGCTAATATATCTGAATCTGCTCTAATATTTGAGCTAATATCTGAATCTGATCTAATATTTGAGCTAATATCTGAATCTTCTCTAATATTTGAGCTAATATCTGAATCTGCTCTAATATTGGAGCTCATATTTGAATCTGATCAAATATTTGAGCTAATATCTGAATCTGATCTAATATTTGAGCTTATATCTGAATCTGATCTAATATTTGAGCTAATATCTGAATCTGCTCTAATATTTGAGCTAATATCTGAATCTGATCTTATATTTGAGCTAATATCTGAATCTGCTCTAATATTTGAGCTAATATCTGAATCTGCTCTAATATTTGAGCTAATATCTGAATATGATCTAATATCAATCTAATATTTGAGCTAATATCTGAATCTGCTCTAATATTTGAGCTTATATCTGAATGAATCTGCTCTAATATTTGAGCTAATATCTGAATCTGATCCAATATTTGAGCTAATATATCTGAATCTGCTCTAATATTTGAGCTAATATCTGAATCTGATCTAATATCGATCTAATATTTGAGCCAATATCTGAATCTGATCTAATATTTGATCTATATCTGAATCTGATCTAATATTTGAGCTAATATATCTGAATCTGCTCTAATATTTGAGCTAATATCTGAATGAATCTGCTCTAATATTTGAGCTAATATCTGAATCTGATCTAATATTCGAGCTAATATATCTTAATCTGCTCTAATATTTGAGCTAATATCTGAATCTGCTCTAATATTTGAGCTAATATCTGAATCTGATCTAATATTTGAACTAATATCTGAATGAATCTGATCTAATATTTGAGCTAATATCTGAATCTGATCTAATATTTGAGCTAATATTTGAATCTGATCTAATATTTGAGATAATACCTGAATCTGCTCTAATATTTGAGCTAATATCTGAATCTGATCTAATATCTGAGCTAATATCTGAATCTGATCAAATATTTGAGCTCATATCTGAATCTGATCTAATATTTATGCTAATATCTGAATCTGATCTAATATTTGAGCTCATATCTGAATCTGATCTAATATTTGAGCTCATATCTGAATCTGATCTAATATTTGAGCTAATATCTGAATCTAATCTAATATATGATGTTTTTAAAAATGTTGTAGATTTAAGTAGCAAATGAGAATCGCTGAAATTCTTGAATAGGCTATTGTTTTAAACAAAGATCTTGTTAATGATTTTTTTTTGTTCATGGTAATTAAAAAACAGAAGTTTTTCAATAACAGAAAAATATGTAAAAGTATGGTATTTGAGGTAAAAGCCACAATAATTAACATGATAATAAACAGCTGACTGACTTTTCCATTTGTTGACATAACATGGTTATTCAGATGGTAAATATCATATATCAAACCTTAGAGATAATCACCATTTTTATAATAAAACCATCATAATTAAAAATATGATCTTAATCAACACATAAGCAGCATTCATCATGCGCCTTCACTTGACCCATTAATATTAACACTTTCTCTTCTATTCAATATCTATTTTTTTTAATGTTTTTACATATACTGCGTTAGATTAAACTGAGAAGGGCCACAGCACTTGCATATTGTTAGTTTCACTGCTTCTATTGCTCTCCTCATTTGTATGTCGCTTTGGATAAAAGCGTCTGCTAAATGATTAAATGTAATCATATCATATAATAAAATGTTTTTTTTTTAAATAATATTCTGTATTACATTATAATGGGATCTCCTTTAAAGCTTTCAGAATCTATACTTTTTAAAATATAGGCCTATTGTTATATTGTACATATTTGAATGACAGTAGCCTATATTTATTGAACAATACTGAATTATTTTATTTAACACAATAAACAGAACATGGTGGAAACTTTGCTAAAGTGATTGTTTTGAACAGGTATAAACTTAGACATTATTAAAAACTAATTATTTTATCTAAAATATTTGGATTTGTGTCTTTTGATTGTTTTACCCGGTGTGTCTGTGGGGTAAAAGACCTCGCCGCCTCATACTTTTATAAGAGTTTTAAACAAAATAAACCACTTTTATGATTTATGTTCACACAAAATCTGTTGCTCCACCAACGTACAATAAAAACACATTTATTTCTGCAAACATACAATATGGAAGAAAGGAGTGAAAAGCACTTTTTTTAAAAAAATTACCCAACTCGTAAATACGATCATTCCGACATGAGTTTATTGATCAATAATCGAGCCAATAAACTGGTTCAATCTGAGCATTTGCAAAACAAAAAGCCGTCAGTCGTAAAGCTCCGAGGTGAAAAGTAAACAGACCGTGCTGAGCGATCGTCACATTATATTTAGGGTAATTATGATAATAATAACAACAACTCCTGAATCGTTGACACGTGACTCGGGCGGCAGGTGTAATTTATGAGTATTTATAATAATCCCACCTGTCTTTGTTGCGTCCATATCCTTTTAACTCAGAAAGCTGGCGACCTCGACGAGCACCTCGACTGCGGTTAGACCCATGTGTTTGGAAATCTAGGAGTTAAAAAGGACATTTAAAACGAGTCTATTAGTAACACAGAGTTAGACCTGAAAACGCTTGTCCTCATACTGGAGAATGACGGAGCGGCTCTCAGCGGCGTCACGTTGCGCCCGGTGCTTTTTACTCTTGACGATTTCTTAATAATCATATTTAAACAAACAAACAAAACGCGAAACGGTGCAGTTTTTCTTAACCGATCCTCCTTTTACACAACAATCCCCGAAACTATCATTACTACTGAACCGCCTACGTTACAGTGGGCGTGTCCACGCTCGCTCGAGGAACGTAACCAAGCAACGCGAGTAACTCCGACTCCAAAATGATAAACAAACCGTGCTAGTTTAGGATGGGTAGAATAATAATAGATGTGGGGTTAAGTGTACAATTATTTGTTCTTTATTAACCATAAAACCAAATGACATGTGATATTTTAAAATCACCATGAAATCAAAAATGACAATTATTATTTTGCTGTAGAACAATTATACATTTTTTATTGTTTAAAGCGACAGACCCGATTCTTTAGTTTTT
Organism: Rhinichthys osculus; assembly: GCA_029959095.1. Lineage (NCBI taxonomy): Eukaryota > Metazoa > Chordata > Actinopteri > Cypriniformes > Leuciscidae > Rhinichthys > Rhinichthys osculus. Next base: position 1,843,236 of record JARWKJ010000014.1, on the reverse strand, counting down.
TTTAAATGAACATCATAAACACAATATTAAAAATGGCATTCATTTTAGATAGTAAATCAAGTCACACCAATGAACAAACTATAACGAATGTTTTCATTCCAGAACGTTTGCATACGTACTCTTCATATATTTTAATGGTGGAAAATAACTACTTGTTAGTTAGCTCGTTAATTAATTATTGAATTATTCTCACCTGTAAGTAATTGTTGACTTCTTTAGCTGAAAAATGACAGGATTGTCTTATCTTGAGCTGCTTTACAGCAGAAACCGACTAAAAACGCTGTATTTCGCTGCCAGGCCAGTGGTTGGCAATGTGACCTTGTTAAGAAACATTACACTCCTATAGACTTAACATGTAATATAGTAATACACACGTGCGTGACAGTTTTTGATGTTTACAACAATCCAACAAACAAGCCGAGCTAAAATCCTCAACCCCAGGACCATGAGTCCGCCTCGCTGAATAGGCTAACACTTACAGAGTCATCAGCAAAGTTTATAATATGGTTATTTCTAAAACTCATTTGTCTACAAGATAAATAATAAAGGAGAGAGGACACATCCTTGAGGTGACCCAGTAGATGCACTAACCGTTCCGAAAAAACACTCATTTAAAGGTGAAACTCGAAAAACATGAATATCGTGCAAAAGTTCATTTATTTCAGTAATTCAACTTAAAAGGTGAAACTAATATATAGACTCATTACATGCAAAGTGAGATATTTCAAGCCTTTATTTGTTATAATTTTGATGATTATGGCTTACAGATATTAAAACCTTTTCACAATATTCTAATTCTGAATTTGGGGTTTTTAAAAGCTGTACGCCATAATCATCAAAATTATAACAAATTATTTTATTTTGACATTGCCAAAACGATCCCCATTTTCGCACGGATCCGCGAAAACAACTAAAAATGCTGTATTCTGCACTAGATGGCGATGAAACACTGGCCCTGTCCCAAATGGCGCACTTCATGTGGACTTTCGGTCTCGTGGACTTAAATTGCGCGTGCTCGCCGAGTCTACGAGTCCGTAGGCCGTCCCATTTAGCCTTTTAACGCTCTGAAGTGTGCTCAGCAGCGCCCCCTGTGTACCCTTGAAGCGTTCTTCCGCGAAGCCCACATAGATTCTACATAGAGCCCACACAGACTCCACGCACTTTAACCCAGGAATCCTTGCGAAAGGCCAATCAGACGACGGATGGGTGGAGATTTCGCTCACGGATATTTGTTAACATGGCTGAGAAGAAAATATTTAAGTGTAATTATCATTACGGTTTTTATGACATGTTTATAAACATTATGATCATCGGCCAGTGGTTGATGTCTCAAACATAGGCTAATAATAGTGAGCTGAATAATACTACGATCGCATTATGATTCATTAAATAAATAGAACAGAATGTCAGGGCTTTACTGAGTCATATATAAACACAACAACAATAGGCAGCATATTTCCCCGAACCTGTAGCTCCTGTCCATAACAACAATCAGACCGTCTTCCTGTTTCCGGCGTGACGGTCGAGTCTGTCCCAAAAATACCTCTCAATGCGCCCTCGCGGACTCGCGCTAAGGGCCCTATAGGTCTGCACTACATGACTCTGAGGAAGTCCACAAGTCCGGAGTGTGCCATTTGGGACAGGGCCACTATAGACTGAACACGTACTATAATACGCATGTGCATGACATTATCGTCTTCAGAGCGCTTGTGTTGTTTACACAGAGACCGTTTTCAAAAACTTGCGCTTTGAAACCCGTTTTCATAACTTTGCGTTTTCAGGCGCCCAAAACGCCGTTGTCATGTAAACGAACGGCCAAAAGGCATAAAAAGCTTTACATTTTAAATGTAAACAGCCCCTTAGTTTTAACTGTCACCAGTTCTAGTCGTTCATTAGTTGTCGGGTTCCTAATTGGGTTTCACCTGTTCCCTGTTCTGTTGATCCTCCAGTGTATTTAAGCCGTCAGATCTCCTCTGTTCAGAGTCTTGTGTTATTGTAATGTTCTAGTGTAGTGTCTGAGCTGTCTTCATGTTCATTAAAAGTTGATTGTTCATTCTGCGTGTGACGGCCCGAGTGGTGGCCGCACAAGCCTGGTAATGTTGATGTATCGCATCATCGATCAGAAAAGCAGACGATTTCATCACTGTCATATTCTTGTAAAATACCAATTTCTCAGCTTTGAAAATTTGATAATTCACACCAATCTGTGTTTGATGTATAAGATCCTTTATGACAACGCTGCTCCTCCTCTAAAATAATTTATCTCTTTGGGTTCTGAAACAACAACTCGAGCCACTAGATCTACAGTGCGAGGGGAATGCAGGATCCCGAAACGCAGGACAGTATTTGGAAACTCTGCTTTTTCTGGTGTGGCCGCTCGTCAGTGGAATATGTTACCTACAGAGTTGTTTAAAAGCACAAATTCTTATACGTTCACACGCCAGGCAAAGAAATGGCTTTTATTAAATCAATTTTGTTCCCATATGTGACCAGATGTATGTATGTGTGTATATAAGTGTGTGCTCTAAGGTCTGTATATGAAAGGTGTGAACATTTCCTTTTGTACTTTTTTTATTCTGGCATTGTAAATCTTATTATTCATGTATGTGTTTTATGTATCTTAGCTTAACATCAGCCTGCCCAGGGACTACGGGTGAAAATTAGCTCTTGAGCTAAAACCCGGTACAATGCATCTTCCCCCTTGAGGTTAATGTTTATTGTACGCTGTCCCTGTTTTTCTAAATAAATAAAATAAAATAAATCTCGTGCACACACACACACACACACACACACACACACACACACACACACACACACCCACACATACATTTACACGAAAGACATGCATTTAAGAATAATCTTTATTTAAACTTCTCTCTTTTGTCATTCACATCTATTTGTTTCAGTATAATGATAGCTCATAATAACCACACAAAACAAACAATAGTCATTAATTCTTTATTGTTAGGTTTGCATTTACAACACATTTTATATACATTGTTAGTGATTTTAAGTGCACACAAATTAGTTGCGTTGTCTCTGTTATTTATATTAGTTTCTATTTTGAGTTTGTTTACCGGTGATGAACTTCAGACATGGCGTGACGGACGTTAGAGTCTTCCTCTTCTTCTTCTCTTATTTAATGACGGATTCCAAACAACTTTTTGATGCATACCGCCACCTACTGTACAGGAGTGTGTGTCATCATGTCATTTTACCATTACTTAAATTCTACTTCACAACCCTGTGTCTTTTAAAAATGTAAATAGTGCCTTCCTGGTGATTCTGATCTCCTCTCCGTCTCCTTCTGATCCCAGTATCCCTGCCTCCTGAACTTATCTTTCACCAACACAATATTACATGTTCAACATTTTCACAGTTCTCTATTCCTTTTCCCCATTAAACACAACGTGCCCTTCAGCCTGTGTGATCCACTCTGAGTCTCGTCAGCACTTTCCTCTCTCCTGTTCCTTTCCATGTAATTCTTTATACTAACACATTGTTGTATTTTATAATATCTCCTTCCTTTCCTGTCTTCCTCCCACCATTTCTGCCATATTTCAAGTTCTTTCTTCTTAACCACCGCTTTTCCTTCGCCTTTTCCTAGTGGAATTGTAACTGTGATTAGCTTTAGCAATGCCTCTTTAGCCCGTTTGTCTGCGGTCTCGTTCCCTTTACCCCTCATCCCAGACAACATCTTTTTCCGACGTCTACCGCACGTCTAATGTTGACGTCCATGAGACCTCCGTGTAAGGGTTATTTATAGTCCAAATGTGGTCGTTTAGACGTCGAATAGATGTCCAGAATTGGTCATGGACCGACGGACCCAATATAGACATGATCTGCACGTCTATCCGGCGTCCAATGTTTAGTGGGATGCGCTGGCACCCAACAAACCTGTACATCTATGCCACACGATGCAATCTTAGCAAACTGTGATAAAGTCCTATCAGTAGATCTTCTTTGGCCGATGTCATTGACTGTATGCTCTTTATGATAGCTAAAGAGTCTGTGCCGAGTCAGGTCTGACCTCTTCAAGCCACTGCAATGATGACCGCCACTGTTTATACAGATAACCGCTCAGATAATCTTTTGGAGAGATTTATTTTAAATTCTGGGATATGAATGCCAACTCCCACACATTCCTGTTTGTTCTTGGATCCGTCTGTGTAAATCTATAAATAATTATAATAACTGTTTCTCATGTAAATGCTTGTTTTAACTCCCACTTCCTCTCTTCTCTTTTCTTTTCCAGGATATTAAATCTGCCTTTACTTCTGGAAAAAGCCATGGTGGAATATTACTAACTGGATAGGTCGTGGTGAAATCTAAGGCTTGTCCATCCAAACCCAAGCCGCTGAACCCTGGAACACTCCCAACATTCCTGTATTGTTTCTTTTGTTGGGTTTTCATTCCCACTTCCTTTTAATCTGATCCAATACGCCAATGCAAGTTCCTCTTCTTAACTCTTCTTAACAGTGGTATGCCTGCTTTATGAGTATAGCATTAATGGGGGTTGTCTTCACAGCTCCGATGCAGACACGTAATGCTCTATACTGTAATCTATGAATTTTTCCCAATATCCACAGCTCTCAGAAGGGTTAAGATTAGAGTCCAGGCAGGAACAAGAGGATTTAAGTGTTACCAGAGCCCGTCTACGGAGAGCCTGGCCACTCCCTATTAAAGTCCTATTGTACCGAATTGAGGTTGTAGTTCCCACGGAGTTCCACTGGGGGCGATCGCCCGAGTGCATGAGTGAATGGGAGTCTATGGAGCTAGATGGCTAAATGTGTCTCTCTCACCCGATTGCCGTTGAGAAATCTCAGATTTGATTGTAGGTTTTGCAAGTTCAACATGGGTTATAGGTCAAAAGTTGAATGAACGAGTACTTATGTCCGTTCCATTTCTTACAGGTTGAGTTGTTGTTGCCCATAAGACGCTAGCATTCTGCTAATGAACGCTGGTTGGTCAGTGAAGGACTGATTACGACCAGAGACACCGCTTGATGGCATCGTGGCATCCGAAGCGGGACCAGAATGTTAAGAACTTTAGTTTTACAAAAACTCTTCTAGCACGTGTGTTTACCTGTGTCCGCTGTGTCGAGAGAACAGAAAGTGAAGAGCACGAACGCACCAGTGACTGAAGGATTGCCGTAAAGCAGTATCTCTGGTCGCACGATGTGTGTGACGTCATTGACATTTTAAAAGACTTTTTAAAGCAAATAAGTTACTCTAAAAAATCTAACACCCAACAATGGGTAATTTCTTTGCATCTCGTTTCGATACAACATTCAAATTACTAGACAAAAAATTATATCCTGAGAAAAGTGTATTTTGAGGGGTATATCTCCATAGACCTCCATTCATTCTGCACTCGTCCTGTGAGCGACCTCATGTGGAGCCGGAGTCGTCCTGTGAGCGACCTCATGTGGAGCCAGAGTCGTCCTGTGAGCGCCCTCACGTGGAGCCGGAGTCGTCCTGTGAGCACCCTCACGTGGAGCCGGAGTCGTCCTGTGAGCGCCCTCACGTGGAGCCGGAGTCGTCCTGTGAGCGCCCTCACGTGGAGCCGGAGTCGTCCTGTGAGCGCCCTCACGTGGAGCCGGAGTCGTCCTGTGAGCGCCCTCACGTGGAGCCGGAGTCGTCCTGTGAGCGCCCTCACGTGGAGCCGGAGTCGTCCTGTGAGCGCCCTCACGTGGAGCCGGAGTCGTCCTGTGAGCGTCCTCACGTGGAGCCGGAGTCGTCCTGTGAGCGCCCTCACGTGGAGCCGGAGTCGTCTTGTGAGCGCCCTCAAGTGGAGGCGGAGTCGTCCTGTGAGCGCCCTCACGTGGAGCCGGAGTCGTCCTGTGAGCGCCCTCAAGTGGAGCCGGAGTCGTCCTGTGAGCGCCCTCACGTGGAGCCGGAGTCGTCCTGTGAGCGCCCTCACGTGAAGCCGGAGTCGTCCTGTGAGCGCCCTAACGTAGAGCCGGAGTCGTCCTGTGAGCGCCCTCACGTGGAGCCGGAGTGGTCCTGTGAGCGCCCTCACGTGGAGCCGGAGTCGTCCTGTGAGCGCCCTCACGTGGAGCCGGAGTCGTCCTGTGAGCGCCCTCACGTGGAGGCGGAGTCATCCTGTGAGCGCCCTCACGTGGAGCCGGAGTCGTCCTGTGAGCGCCCTCACGTGGAGCCGGAGTCGTCCTGTGAGCGCCCTCACGTGGAGCCGGAGTCGTCCTGTGAGCGCCCTCACGTGGAGCCGGAGCCGTCCTGTGAGCGCCCTCACGTGGAGCCGGAGCCGTCCTGTGAGCGCCCTCACGTGGAGCCGGAGTCGTCCTGTGAGCGCCCTCACGTGGAGCCGGAGTCGTCCTGTGAGCGTCCTCACGTGGAGCCGGAGTCGTCCTGTGAGCGCCCTCACGTGGAGCCGGAGTCATCCTGTGAGCGCCCTCACGTGGAGCCGGAGTCGTCCTGTGAGCGCCCTCACGTGGAGCCGGAGTCGTCCTGTGAGCGCCCTCACGTGGAACTGCAGCCAGTGCAGGAGCCGGACGTTTACTGGGAGTGGGAGTTCTCCCCATATTAGACATTCTCTGGCGTTACTGGTTCCGCCCGGACATACCATTCGCTGGGAGTTGCCCGGGGGAGGAAGAAACGTAAATGTCTTTATTTTTTTATTTCTTTAGTTGTACATTTATGGTATTTGACTACATTTTGCTTTCCTTATCTTTATTTACTATGTATCTTTATTTGATTTTGATTTACTTAAGGTTATATGTTGAATGTGTAGCTAAATTGTTTTCCCTCTTAATTTGTAATGGGCCCATCCTCTCCTTTATAAGCTGTTGCTTTGTTCATTTGAGCAGGTCAGTTTTAGTTTGGTTGGTTTTTGTCTAACTGTCTTTTTTACCTTATTTTCTGTTTGTTTATTTTATTTTTGTTGTAAGAAATGTATGAGTTTGTGAAGTTTTTTTTTTTTGGTTCAAATAAAGACCCATTTTTCGTAAAAAGCTTGTGTCCCTGACTCCTTGGTCCCTCACACTGCGTCATGCATCTCTTTGTGGATATTTACTACACACATCCGTGACACTAACGGTCTAGCAAGTTTCTCAAAGTTAAAAAGAAACGTTCTTCCAGTAACATTAATAAAACTTTCTTTCAAAGTTTTCTGGTCTTTAATAATGTTACCTCACAATCATTATACATTGCCCATTGAATGTTTTTTTTTTTCTGAAGTGCTGGACCTTTTTTTAAATGTTTTTGTTTCATAATATTCAAAAGTTACGTTCCCATAATCTTTGAAGAATTATAAAATGGAATGTTCCGTTAACATTCCATAACCAAGTTTTTTTTTTAATGGCCGTTTAGTGAACATTCAAAAATAACATTTTCAAAATTTAATGTAAACATTACCAAAACATTAGAATATATTTGTTAGCTGGGTGTCTGCATTACTCCCTGCTTGCAGACTAAAACGTACTCGGTTACTAACGTAACCTCGGTTCTCTCTAGAGAGGGAACGAGTACTGCGTAATAGCTTACGCTAGGAGAAAAACTCTTTTCCGCGAGATATTGAAGCCAAAAATTATCCTTAATTTTTTATTAATGTAAAACGCTTTGCAGCAGCAAGCAGACATAGGCGAAACAGCTCGCGCGCCTATTGGTTGCTCTGCAGCAAATGCAGCAGCCTATCGAGAGAGACTCTGCGTGACGTAATGACCAATGGGGGCAATTCGCGCCCATATCGTCACGTCCCGCCAGAAGGGGCGTGGTCTCACCCTATAAAGATGCTCGTTAGGCTGATACAAGCTGGTTTTTATCACTGAAGCGAACCAGAGCGTATTCCAAGCACGGCAAGATACGCAGTACTCGTTCCCTCTCTAGAGAGAACCGAGGTTACGTTAGTAACCGAGTACGTTCTCTTACGAGAGTATCTCTCGTGCTGCGTAATAGCTTACGCTAGGGGAACACAATGCAACACGCCGTGCGTACAGGGATCCAACACCAAAGTCCCGGGGGCCGAAGCCCAGGGCTCATGTAGTGCATAATCACCATAAACTCACATAGAGTGGAGGAAGAGAGGCTGGAAGCGTCATTCCCTATAAAAAAGCACCCAGCGGGGCTATTATATGACAATAAAACGCGCAGCCAGGGTGAAAACTTTCAGCCTGATCTGGGTGGCCATACGTGTGTCAACACTCATGGGGCTGCAGTAAACTCAGCATCTGGGCCGCACAGCGGGGCAGAAAGCACTGAATTTTAGACCGCCAAAAGCTTAGCTTGTAAGGCGGGTACCTCCAGGTTATAGTATTTTATAAATGTAGACGGCGAGGCCCAGCCCGCGGCCGTACAGATATCTTGCAGGGAAACCCCGCTCGACCACGCCCACGAAGAGGCCACGCCTCTCGTGGAGTGCGCCCTGACACCCAAGGGGCACTGTAGCCCCTTCGCAGAGTAAGCGAGCGCAATGGCATCCACTATCCATCTGGATAGGCTCTGTTTTGAGGCGGCGAGTCCCTTGGAACGCCTGCCAAACAAAACAAAAAGCTGCTCCGTCTGTCTGAAAACAGACGAGCGTGACACATAAGCTCTCAATGCCCTGACGGGGCAAAGGAGACTCGCATCCTCCTCCTCACTGAGAACCGGAAGGGCGGACAGGGAAATTACCTGGGCCCTGAACGGTGTATTGAGGGATTTCGGGACATACCCGTGCTTTGGTTTGAGAATGACCTTCGAGTCATTAGGCCCAAACTCCATACACGACGCGCTTAGTGAAAGCGCCTGTAAGTCCCCTATGCGCTTCACTGAAGCGAGAGCCATGAGAAACACTGTTTTGAACGACAGGTGTTTCATGTCCACCAGCTGGATTGGCTCGAACGGGGCGCCTTTCATGGCCTACAGGACCGTGGAAAGGTCCCACGTCGGGACTGAAGGGGGCCTGGGAGGGTTCAGCATCCGAACTCCCCTAAGGAAACGCACGACTAAGTCGTTTTTCCCCAGTGACTGGCCAGACACCGGTTTTGCAAACGTTGCTATGGCCGCCACATATACTTTGAGCGTGGATGGGGTCCTGCCCTTATCCAGTAGCTCTTGAAGGAAGGAAAACACTTCCGAAACCCCGCATTCCACAGGTGAAAAGCTCTGGGCTTGACACCATGCTGAGAAAACAGACCATTTCGAGGAGTAGAGCCGCCTGGTAGACGGAGCTCTAGCCTGCGCGATCATGTTTAACACTCCTTCTGGGAGGCTAGCGGGTACCCGTTGATGGCCCATGCGTGCAGGGACCACAACTCCGGGCGAGGGTGCCGAATCGAGCCCTCCGCCTGAGAGAGGAGGTCTCTCCTCAATGGTACAGGCCATGGGGCAGTGCTGGTCAGCTGCATCAGGGCAGGGAACCACGTCTGGTTTGTCCAGAGCGGAGCTACGAGCAGCACTGGGCATCCGTTCTCCCTGATTCGTTCCAACACCTGAGGCAGGAGCGAGACAGGAGGAAAAGCATATAGGGGGCAGCGGGGCCAAACATGAGCCAGCGCGTCCTTGCTTTTCGAGAAAAACTCCGGGCAATGAGCGTTTTCGTGGGACGCGAATAGGTCCACCTGTGCTCTGCCGAACGTTTTCCACAGCAGCTGGACCGTCTGCGGGTGCAGCGACCATTCCCCTGCTGGAACATTGTTCCTGGACAGTCTGTCTGGTCCCACATTCAGGTGACCAGGCACGTGCGCTGCTCTCAGTGAGAGCAGGTTGTGCTGAGCCCAGACCAGGAGGCGTTCCGTCAGCCTGTGAAGGTTTCGTGACCTGACGCCGCCCTGGCGATTTATGTATGCCACCACTGACATGTTGTCCGACCGGACCAAGACGTGGTGGCCTGTTACCTGGGGACAAAAACGCCGTAGCGCTTTGTCGACTGCTATCATCTCCAAGCAGTTTATGTGAAGGAGCTTTTCCCGTTCTGACCACAGGCCAGCTAGCGGTCTGCCCTCGAGCAGCGCTCCCCACCCCGAGGTGGAGGCGTCCGTAGACACCACCTCCACACTCGAAGCGGTCCCCAGACTCACACCTGACTGATACCAGTCGGTTATTTTCCAGGGTTCCAGAGCTGAAACACACTGAAGGTTGACCCTGAGGCGAAACAGACCCGCTGTCCATGCCCTGGGTGGAACCCGCGCTTTCAGCCACATCTGCAGTGGGCGCATGCGGAGCAAGCCCAACTGGAGTACAGAGGCTGCTGAGGCCATCAGCCCCAACATTTTCTGAAACCTTTTGAGCGGAAATATCGCGCCGTGGCAGAAAGATTTCGCGCCGCGCTGAATATTTAGCCCGCGCTCTGGTGACAGGCGTGCCGTCATGGACAGCGAGTCCAACACGGTTCCCAGAAAGGAAATTTTCTGACTGGGAGACAGTGAGCTCTTCGCCCAATTGACTGTGAGGCCCAGCTCCTCGAGGTGCTCGAGTAATGCGGCCCTGTGTTCTATGAGCTCCGATCGTGATCGAGCTAGAATCAGCCAATCGTCCAAGTAGTTCAGGACTCGCATGCCCTGAAGTCTCAGGGGTGCGAGCGCCGCGTCCATGCACTTCGTGAATGTACGAGGTGCTAGGGACAGGCCGAACGGCAGGACTGTGTATCGATATGCCTGGCCCTCGAAAGCGAATCTCAAGAATCGCCTGTGATGGGACGCTATTTGTATTTGGAAATAGGCGTCTTTCAGATCTATTGACATAAACCAGTCCCCGTGGCGCACTTGCGCGAGGATTTTCCTGGTCGTAAGCATTCTGAACTGGCGCTTCACAAGCGCTCTGTTCAGCTGTCGCAGATCTAAAAAGGGTCTGAGACCTCCATCTTTTTTCGGTACCAGAAAATATCTGCTGTGTAGGCCCCCTTTGCTCTGAGCTTGAGATAAAGGTTCTATAGCACCTCTGCTCAGTAGTTTCGCTATCTCGGCTCGAAGTAGATGAGATACTTCGTTTTCCACCGTCGTCTCGACGCGCGCCGTATAACGGCGGGGACGTCGAGCGAACTGTAGCGAATAGCCTCTTTTTATAGTGTTCAGCACCCATTCCGATACCCCAGGAAGCTGTGCCCACACTTTCGCGTGAATAGCTAGGGGTAGAATGAGATCTGGGCTCTGGCCGAGACATAGTGACGGCAAGGGAGCTCCGGCGTGCTGTAACGCAGACACTGTGTTTACAGTGTGTGAGGCGGGGGGTGCGCCGATCGCGGCGGGCAGCCTGGCCGCGCTCAAAACCCTTATAGCAGTTTGCTGAGGGAGAGAGAGCGGGGCGAGCCCCGTGGGGCTTAACATGTCTGTGAGTGAATGTGGGCGCAGGACAGCGGGCACATTTACTGCACTGAAAAACACCGTCGGCCTGAGCTGACTGAATGCGTGTTGGTTTCGTTTTCACAGAACCCGTGGGACATGTGGTGTATAGTGTTTGTGGGCACTGAGACGTAGGCACATTCACTACATTTAGTGCACAATCGACATGAGGCGATTTTGTTTGTGCGAGCCCTGCATTTTTGCGGGCTGTGTTTGTGTGTAGAAATGAGCCCTGGGTTGTGGGCATTTTCAATACACTCATAACACCATCGGCTGTGGCCGGAATACCAGAAAATACACTGTTTATGTGATTTATCTGGGTCACCGTGGGAACAGCATTTGTGTGCAGGCAAGCGGGCATGGTACTGGCTTGCTTACTGCAAAATACACTGGAACAGTCACATTTTCTGGAACTGAACGAGCGAAAATTTCAGTGGAAGTCTGGCCACTGCGAGACTGAAACACCGTCGATTTCCTAGGAGGCTAGGAAGACTTGTGTTGGTTTCATTTTACAGAAACTATGGTAGTGTTTGTGGGCACTGGGTTGTGGGCACATTCACTACATTTAATGCACAATTGACATGTGTCGATTTCATTTGTGTGAGCCCTGTACCGTGGCGGGCTGTGTTTGTGTGTAGAAATGAACACTGGGCTGTGAGCATTTTATTACACTTATAACACCATCGGCTGTTCCCCATCGGCCGGAAAACCAGAAATACAATGATCACATGATTTTTCTAGGTTGCCGTGGAAACGGCCTTTATGTGCAGGCAAGCGGGCCGTGGTACCAGCTTGTTTACTGCAAAATACACTGGAACAGTCGCATTTTCTGGAACTGAACGAGCGAAAAGTTTTTGGTGGAAGTCTGGCCGCGGCGAGACTAAATTTTTATCTGCTGCGAGAGCCGGGATCGAACACGGGTCTCCCGCGTGAAAGCTTAGGGTTCCGCCACTGGTTCACAGGGAAAACTACATTAGCACAAGCAGATAAGAGAGTGTCATCACAGTTTTGTGTGTGTCGGCGTTTGTATGCAGGTGTGCGTGTTATACAACAGGCTCATTGCTGCAATAATGACATTTTCAGCCGCTCAAACTAGGAGCTGAGAAATGTTTAAGAAATGGAGATTAGTCCGGCCTTGGCGGGGACTAAAAAACACTCTTTTCTCATTTGCCGGTGACGCACGCCCATTGGGGGGCGGGGTAGATTTCTTATAACGTAAAGAAAGCTAGCCGCGGTTTTAGGGCTCGCGGTCTTGATGCTGGCCCGTTTCCTTGACGACTCGCGGACAGAAGGCGGAGGTCCACAGAACTCGCCTGTTGCGCGGCGGTTGCGCGGGCGCCTCCCAATCGAGGCCGATGCTTTCCACGGCCTGAGAGAGCAGACGCATCAGCTCAGTCTCAATGCCGGCTCTCTTACCAGTGGGCTGGCGGGAAACGCTAGCGGAGGGGAGATCTACGGAGCTCGCCCAATCCTCACTATCGGATGCCAGAAGAGAACACGCCTCGGTGGGTTCGTCAAACTCGTGGATGGATGCGGCGGCAGGCGGCGGCCGTTGTCCGTCAGTGAGCGACTCGAGCGAAGCCGGCGGGCGAACCGGCGAGCTTTGGCGGGCTGGAGAAAGCTCGGGAGCGCGCTGGGCGCGGCGCTTCTTGCGGCGCGGCACCACGGCGGGCTGCGGTGAAGGCTCGGAGAATGATGCCAGGCGAGTCCTCAGAGTCACCATGGGCAAAAGCTCGCAATGAGGGCATCCGCCGTCAGCGAGCGCGAGTGCCGCGTGATCCTCACCCAGGCAGGAAACACAGATGACGTGCCGGTCTCCATCGCTGAGCGGGGCGCGGCACGAGCCACAAGAAGGCATCTTTAAAAAGACGCAGCTCTTTTTGTGAGAGAAGTGTGAGTCGCGTCAAGTAAGCGAGCAAACACTCTCAACAGAGTAAATACACACAGAGTATGAAAGGATATATAACGCCGGAAAGCGCAGCAGGTACGGCAGTTGAAGGCGGCGAGGCCAGCGACTCCAGAGCTCGTCCCGCTGAAAGGCTTGCTTCGACGGCGCGGCTTCTCACTCCGGATCCAGCGATGCGTGTGCTTCGCTGAAGAGGTAAAAATCAGCTTGTATCAGCCTAACGAGCATCTTTATAGGGTGAGACCACGCCCCTTCTGGCGGGACGTGACGATATGGGCGCGAATTGCCCCCATTGGTCATTACGTCACGCAGAGTCTCTCTCGATAGGCTGCTGCATTTGCTGCAGAGCAACCAATAGGCGCGCGAGCTGTTTCGCCTATGTCTGCTTGCTGCTGCAAAGCGTTTTACATTAATAAAAAATCAAGGATAATTTTTGGCTTCAATATCTCGCGGAAAAGAGTTTTTCCCCTAGCGTAAGCTATTACGCAGTACGAGAGATACTCTCGTAAGAGAACATCTCTAACAGCTTAACAACTTTTAATTAACCCCAATAATGAAAAACATCAAAGTAAAAAAAAAATCACTCACACTCACACACAGAAAAAGAGAGCAAGAAATATGTTTGAAAAGTCATGTCAAAAGGTAAAATGTATTGTTACATACACACTGTATGTAGCCTTTATCACATTTCGGACCAAAGAACATTCCATAAATGAACCGTATCATATTTTTACAGAAATAGTTATTACAAATAGAGGCTCTATTCCAAAAATTATACAAAGTTCTGCCTTTTTTACAGTGGAAATCAGAAGTTAGTTTACAGAGCTTTTATAATCATTAATAATCCTTCGATCCATTATAAGCGTTCGGACTCGTACTCCTCTTCACATTTACTGTTGGTTGAGCTGCAAGTAGAAGGCCTTCTTTTACACCTGGAAAAAACACTATAATTATTTACAGTGCACAACAAAAGTGAGTTCATCCCTGTGCAATAAGACAAACATGTCAAATAATTGAAAATAACTTCTCAATAATTATCTTATTTCTTATTTAAATTAAATAAAAGACAATACAGAAAAAAACAGGCTTCAAAGTAGAACCTGATACATTATTGAGCACATCTGTGATTTACATTGCATGAACATGGTTATGAAATATTTGCGCTATGCATGTTGGACACACACACATTTAAAGGATGGAGAAATGTGCCCATGCTGCAGTTCTCACTAAACAACACTTCATTTCATTGTTCTGGGTGCCATAAAGTCTGCATGTGTTTTTATACAAGCAAATCTTCAGTGAATCAGACAGTAATGTAAAGTACTGCTAATGCTACAGCAAACAGCAGGGGGCGCTGCTCTAGGCTGGCTTACCAAACTGAAGTCTGCATCTGACTGATGGTCTCGGGTAAAGGAGATCCGAAACTCTCCGGGAGAAGGAGGTACAGCAAGCCGGAGAGGACATTCAGACTGCCGATCAAGATGTACGGCAGAGACTTGTAGAAGCCTCCTGTAGCAGAACAACACCAGATCCTGAACAAGGGCTTTTGATACGCATGTTTGAGAAGTTATGGACAATACACACATCATATATTTAGATTTTTAACTCTTTTAAAATAGTACAGCATCTTCAAAATATCAAATTTTGTTAAAATAGATATACATATGGGTTTGGAATGACACAAGGGCGAGTAAAGGACAAATACATCATTTGTATAGAAACCTGGTTTTGAGAACAGATTGCCTGTGGGCCAAATTATTTTCTTCCTCAGTATTTTTGTCATTTTCCAGTACAGATATCTAAACATTCTTAAAGGATTAGTTCACCTCAAAATGAAAATTGCCTGATGATTTACTCACCCCAATGCCATCCAAGATGTTCATGTCTTTCTTAAGTTTTTTGAGGAAAACACAATTTTTCTCCACACAATGGACTTGTCTTCAACGGTAACCACATTGTTAAAGTCCGAATCAATGCAGTTTCAAAGGGCTTTGAAGAGCTTCAAACGGCTCTGCACGACCCCAGCTGAGGAACAGGGTCTTATCTAGCGAAACCATCGCTCATTTTCTAAAAAATGTTTTAAATGTATATACTTTTTAACCACAATTGTTGGTCTTGTGCTGGTCTGCGACGCGCAGGCATTACGTCATCACACTGGAAAGGTCACGCTGGACGTAGGCGGAAGTACCGCCCCATTGTTTTAAACGTCAAAGATACGCACACGAAAGGACCATTTTAAACAATAAATGGACACAAAGACATAAATATGTCATTCAACATACAATAAAATTTGAACGATCCTCCTTCTTCACGCTTGTAAACAATGGGGCGGTGCTTCCGCCTACGTCCAGCGTGACCTTTCCCACGTGATGACGTAATGCCTGGCGCGTCGCAGAGCTCTGTGAAGCTCTTCAAAGCCCTTTGAAACTGCATTGATTCAGACTTTAACAATTTGGTTACCGTTGAAGTGCATTGTGTGGAGAAAAATCCTGAAATATTTTCCTCAAAAAACGTAATTTCTTTTCCACTGAAGAAATCAAGATACACTTATTACATCGTTGATTTCTGAGATGAGATAGGAGAGGTTATAGACCTAAGTAGATGAAGTATGGTGCAGAAAGGCTGCCCACTCTGGATGCCATGGAGCAGGTTCCCAAAGCCGTGCCCCTCACCACGGTGGGGTAAAGCTCGGCAGTCGCTGGGTACACGATCGAGAACGCTGCCGACAGACCGAACTTTCCCAGCATCACCAGAGCTATGGTAACATAACTCATATCTACAGGTTAAAAGAGACAAAACATAACATCCAAAGTTGACCAAATACTGCAAAAAAGGATGCTCTTCCTCAGTATTTCTGTCTTGTTTTCTAGTACAAATATCTCAACCTTCTTAAAACAAGATACTGTTACTTGAGAAGCAAAATGACTCAAGATATATTTTCTGAAAAATGTGCCAAAATCAAGTGAGTTTATGCTTAAAACGAGAACAAATATCTGCCAATGGGATTAGAAAAAACAAGATAATTTTTCTGGCCCCATTGGAAGATATTTTACTTCTTAACTTATTTTTGATACATTTGCATTTCAGAAAATAAGACTTAATATGTGATTTTGCTTCTCAAGTAACTGATTGATTGATTTTTTATAGTTTAATGCTATGGGTATATTCATGGCAAGAAAAAAGTTAAAAATGACAAGTAAAAAAAACGACTCGGTTACTAACGTAACCTCGGTTCCCTGAGAGGAGGGAACGAGTATTGCGTAAGCTTACGCTATGGGAAAACTCCTTTTCTCGAGAAATATTGAAGTCTTTATGTAAAACGCATTGCAGCTGCACAGCATACAGCAATGAGCGAGGCAGCTCGGTCATTGGCTGTGCTGCGGCAACTTGCACGAACCAATGACGGGGCGACTCTGAACCCGCTTCCAATGAGCGTGCTTCGCGCCCACGCGCGTCAGAGCCCGCCGAGATGGGCGTGGCCAAGGGCTATATATTGGGCGCCCCGTCGTCTGAGTTCTTTAGGTTCAATTCGACTGAAGCAAACTGACCAAGCACAAGCACGGCAGATTACGCAATACTCGTTCCCTCCTCTCAGGGAACCGAGGTTACGTTAGTAACCGAGTCGTTCCCTTTCGAGAGGTTCCTCCTATTGCGTAAGCTTACGCTATGGGAACGCCATGTAAAACGCCGTGCGTGCTGACTTCGCTTCTATTAAGTCGGAGGCCGGTGCCTGAGCCTTTGAGCGAAGTAATTATCCAACGAGCCAGCCGAAGGCGGGCTTTATAAAAGGACAACGTGGAACGGCCCGATGGGCGTCCAGAGACACACACAAGCACATTTCATGTACTGTCATGTATGAAAATCCTCCACATCAGTTTCAAGATGTGATTCTATGAAGGAGGAGACAATGCTCAGCATGTACACACCCCAGCCTATGATGGTTAGACCGACAGTATGTTAGAATGCAATGAGGGGACCTGTAGGTTATAAAACCTGATAAATGTGGACGGTGAGGCCCAGCCTGCAGCCGCACAAATATCTTGAATGGGTATCCCACTCGACCACGCCCACGCCCACGAGGAGGCCATGCCTCTCGTAGAGTGAGCTCTGATGCCCAAGGGGCACTGAAGGCCCTTGGCTTCATAAGCCAGCGCTATAGCATCAACTATCCAGCGCGATATTCTTTGCTTTGACACAGCCAGACCTTTAGTGCGGCCGCCAAAGCATACGAACAACTGCTCTGTCTGTCTGAACAGGGCAGAGCGTTCCAAATATACTCTGAGTGCCCTGACCGGGCAGAGTAAATTAGCGTCACTTTCGTCTGCTGGGGACGATAGCGCGGCCAAAGATATCACCTGTGCTCTGAAAGGAGTAGAGAGCACCTTAGGAATATACCCGTGTTTTGGCCTGAGGACAATCCTGCTGTCGTTAGGTCCAAACTCCAGGCAGTTAGCGCTTGAAGACAGCGCGTGCAGATCGCCCACTCTCTTGACCGAGGCGAGAGCCAGCAAGAGAGCAGTTTTGAGCGAGAGCTGTTTAAGGTGCACAGTTCGGAGGGGTTCGAACGGGGCACGCTTAAGTGCGTCCAGGACCGTGGCCAGGTCCCAAATCGGCACCGAGGGGGGGCGTGGGGGATTCATCCTCCTGGCGCCCCTCAGGAAACGAACAACTAGGTAGTTTTTCCCTAGTGTGCGTCCTTCGACCGGTTCATGTGATGCCGCTATGGCAGCCACATATACTTTGAGCGTGGAGGGGGTGCGGCCTGCCTCCAACAGCTCTTGTAAGAAAACGAGCACACTCGGTACTTCGCATGTCTCAGGGTTCAGGTTCCTGGGTTTACACCAGTCACTGAACACCTTCCATTTCTGGGCATATAAGCGCCTCGTAGAGGGCGCTCGCGCCTCAGTGATGGTTCTCAACACTCCACTGGGGAGGTTCCCGGGAATCCGTTGAGGGGCCACGCATGGAGGGCCCACAGATCGGGGCGGGGATGGAGGATCATCCCGTTGGCCTGCCTGAGGAGATCTAGCCTCAGTGGAATCGGCCATGGGGCAGATTGCATCATCTGCATCAGTTCTGGAAACCACGTCTGGTTCTTCCAGAGTGTGGCTACCAGGAGCACTGCACATTTCTCCTCCCTGATCCGACTGATGACCTGAGGTAGCATCGCGACCGGAGGGAAGGCATACAGCGGGCGGCTCGGCCAGACTTGGGTGAGCGCGTCTGTGCTCTTTGAAAAGAAGAGAGGGCAGTGCGCATTTTCCTTGGAGGCAAAGAGGTCGACCTCTGCTCTGCCAAAGGTTTGCCATAACCACTGAATCGTCAGGGGGTGGAGAGACCATTCTCCTGGGAGAACTTTGTCTCTGGACAGCATGTCCG
Source organism: Rhinichthys osculus (assembly GCA_029959095.1). Lineage (NCBI taxonomy): Eukaryota > Metazoa > Chordata > Actinopteri > Cypriniformes > Leuciscidae > Rhinichthys > Rhinichthys osculus. Next base: position 1,824,676 of record JARWKJ010000014.1, on the reverse strand, counting down.
CTCCCTGGTTCAGAACACCTGGCACATGCGCTGCTCTCAGCGAGCGCAGGTTGCGCTGGGACCATAGGAGGAGCTCCCTGGCCATCGAGTGCAGGGAGCTCGATCTGAGTCCACCCTGACGATTTATATGCGAGACTACCGTCATGTTGTCCGTTCGGACTAGGACGTGCTCGTCCTTCATGTATGGGAGCAGGGCTCTGAGAGCCAAAGCGACCGCTTTCAATTCCAGACAGTTTATATGTAGGCGCTTCTCCGGGTTTGACCATAAGCCGGAGACAGGCCTGCCCTCGTAAAGGGCCCCCCAACCTATTTTGGAGGCATCTGTCGTGATCATTTTTCTCCTTGTGTTCACGCCCAAACTCACGCCGGACTGATACCAGTCGACAGCTTTCCAGGGCGTCAGGGCTTTTATGCAGCCGTGATTTGCTCTGATTAAAAAGTGGCCCGAGCGCCACGCGTGAATGGGGACACGGCTTTTGAGCCAGCGTTGGAGAGGACGCATGTGCAACAATCCTAGCTGGAGTACAGCTGATGCTGAGGCCATGAGACCGAGCATCCTCTGAAATCGCTTGACGGGGGCGCGCGCACCCGCTCTGAACGATGTTGCAAGGCGCCGAATAGTGAGCGCGCGCTCTGATGAGAGGCGCGCTGTCATCTGTACTGAGTCTAGCACTATTCCCAGAAAAGAAATATTCTGGCTGGGGGATAGCATGCTCTTTGCAAAATAGATTTTTAGACCCAGGCACTCTAGATGACTGATAACCCAAGACCTGTGTGTCACTAACTGGCTCTCTGATTGTGCTAATATTAGCCAATCGTCGAGATAATTTAGTATTCGCACTCCCCGCTGTCTCAGGGGGGAAAGTGCTGCATCCATACATTTCGTAAATGTACGGGGTGCCAGTGACAGGCCGAATGGTAGTACTGTGTACTGGTATGACTGTCCCTCGAAAGCGAATCTCAGAAATGGCCTGTGATGAGGCGCTATTGGAATGTGAAAGTAAGCGTCTTTCAGATCCACTGACAGAAACCAATCCCCCGGGCGAACTTGCGCGAGGATATGCTTGGTTGTTAACATTCTGAACGAGCGAATCATTAAAGCTTTGTTCAGATGTCTGAGATCTAGAATGGGGCGGAGACCACCATCCTTTTTCGGGACGAGAAAATAGCGGCTGTAAAAATCTGCCTCGCTCATAGAGGGGGGCACTGTTTCTATAGCGCCTTTCTCTATCAGTTTGAGCATCTCGGTGCGTAGAACATGTGAAACATCTTTTCTCACTTTCGTCTCTACCACTGCTGTGAAGCGGGGCGGTCTGCGAGCGAATTGGAGCGAGTAACCGTGTTTTATTATGTTCAAAACCCATTTCGGCATGTCGGGGATATTTTCCCAAGCTTTCGCTCGCACAGATATGGGCTGAATGCTGGCCGGGGGCGTGTCGCAGTGACGTATGGCTCCCGCCAGCGAATCGTTCTGTGTTAATACCGAGCTCACAGCTGTCAGCGGCGCGGGCGCGCGCTGAGCAGCTTTGTTGAATGCCGAGTGCAGGGGTGCGTGTGAGATTACAGGCACGCTCGCTGTAATCCTCACAGAGTGAGATGGGGAAATGTTTAATACTGTGTTTATAGTGCTTATGGGTGGGGGTGCATAGACTGTGGTAGGCACGCGCGCCACTTTCATAAAACTTCCCGCTCGTGGCGGGAGGTTTTTGGCCATATAAACAGTGTTTGTGAGTTGGGGTGCGTGCATAACAGCGGGCACACGCGCTACTCTTATACAACTTCCCGCTTTTACTGGGGAAGTGTTTATAACTGTGGGAACAGTGCTTGTGTGTAGTGGTGCATACGTGACAGTTGGCACACAATCTACATTTATGGGGCGTCCAGCCTGAGCTGGGAAAACATTTGGCACTGAATTTACAGTTTTGATATGTGGGAATGCGCACTTTGGTGTGGACACGTGACCCTTTAATGACACAGGCAGAAAATAGCTCTTTATGTGATTTCTGTGTGTCGCCGTAAAAACGGCGTTTGTTTGCAGGTGGGCGAGCTGTGTGGCTGGCACATTGGCTGCTGTATAGACATTTCCAGCCGCCTGTGAGGGGACTGGGTAATGCTTCAAACGTTTTGGAGAGAACGGTCCGGCTCTTGCGAGACACGCGCTCTCCCTTTTCCTCCCTGTAGCTAGGAGGACTTACGAGGCTCTGGGTTCAGCACAATCCTGGGCCGAGGTCCCCGTCGCTCGGGCGGTTGCTTCCTGTTGGCGGAGCGCGAGCGGCGTCGAAAATCCGTTTCAGGTTTGGGCTGAGAAACGGGGGGCGCCGTCTTAGCTCGCTGCTGCTGAGGCGGCCGTTGGCGGCTCTGCGATGAGCTGGATCGCTTGGGCAGGAAGTGACGCATAGCCTGTGAGTCCTTACGGGCCTCGGTGAAGCGCTCGGCGAACTCCTTCACCGCTGGTCCAAACAGGCCGCTTTGAGAGATAGGCGCGTCGAGAAATGACGCCTTATCGGCATCCTTCATTTCTGTTAGCGTCAGCCACAGATGGCGCTCAAGGACAGTCAGGTTAGCCATAGCACGGCCGATGGGTTGGGCGGTGGCTTTTGTAGCTCGCAGCGCTATGTCGGTGGCGCTGCGTAGGTCCTTAAATGCCTCAGGATCGGGTCCAGACTCGTCCATACTGCGGAGAAGTTTGGCTTGAAATACCTGGAGGACAGCCATAGAGTGAAGCGCTGATGCAGCTTGGCCGGCGGCGGCGTATGCGCGACCGGCGAGAGCTGAAGTAGATCGGCAAGGCTTCGAGGGATGAGAAGCTTTAGCTTTCCATCCAGCGTTGGAGGGTGGACACAGATGATTGGCCACAGCCTCCTCGAGGGGCGGAGTCCCCTCATAGCCTCTTTCTTTCGCGCCGTCCACAGAGGAGAGCGACAAAGAAAAAGAAGGCTTCAGGCGAGCGGAGTGCGGGGCTTTCCACGACTTCGTGAGTTCGTCGTGAACTTCCGGGAAGAAGGGGGAGGGTCTTTGTCGAGGGGCCTGTCGGCGCCCCTGCAGGAACCACTCGTCCAGTCGGCTACGGGCGGGTTCTTCTGGGGAAGACCAATCGAGCCCGAGGTCTTCCACGGCCTTAGAGAGAATGCGGACGATCTCAGAGTCCATGCTGGAGCCCGCGCTCGTGCCCGCTAATGTCGATAGCGTGGGGTCGAAGACGAGCCCGGCCAATCGTCGGATGCAGCATCACAGGAAAAACTGTCATCCTTGTCATCGTCATCCCCTGACGCGCCAAACGAGACGAGCCCCATCGCTCCGCTGGAGGGGTGCTGGTCCGCCTGTGTGAACTGGACTGGCGGCGGGGAGTCTTCGGGTGGTGGTGAAGCACGCGGGGATTGGCCCGGCGTGACATCACTGCAAACCGCGTGCTCCGGCGGCCTCTGTGAGCGGCGTTTTTTCTTTCGCGGCTCGACTAGAGGAGACGGCAGCACGGAAGAGGTGGGCTCTTTCGCGGTGAAAACGGCGAAGCGAGCGCGCAGCTCGGTGAGGCCCAGGGCGTCACACTCGGGACATCCGCCTCGAGTAAGGGCAGCCTCTGCGTGGTCCGGTCCCAAGCAGCGGGCGCAGATGATGTGACGATCCCCGTCCTGAAGAGGGCCTCGACACGAGGCGCAGGAAGGCTTTTGAAACAACGCCTTGTTAGAAATTTGACTCTTTTAGAAAAAGTGTCGCGGGGGCGAACACTGATAGCTTTTTCAAAAAGGATATAGATGGTGCGCGCCGGATGGCCTAGCAGAAGGGCGATCGAAGGCGGCTGAAGGCGCCGGCGTCCTCGAAGCAGTCCTGCTGTAGGCTTGTCGACGGCGGCGGCGAAAAGACTCCAACAAATCCGGAGGATCCAGCGAAGAGAAGGTTCTTTGCTGAAGGAGATTAAATCTAAAGAACTCAGACGACGGGGCGCCCATTATATAGCCCTTGGCCACGCCCATCTCGGCGGGCTCTGACGCGCGTGGGCGCGAAGCACGCTCATTGGAAGCGGGTTCAGAGTCGCCCCGTCATTGGTTCGTGCAAGTTGCCGCAGCACAGCCAATGACCGAGCTGCCTCGCTCATTGCTGTATGCTGTGCAGCTGCAATGCGTTTTACATAAAGACTTCAATATTTCTCGAGAAAAGGAGTTTTCCCATAGCGTAAGCTTACGCAATAGGAGGAACCTCTCGAAAGGGAACTAAATTTATCATGATTTAAGAATGTTTAGATATTTGCACTAGAAAACAAGACAGAAATTCTGAGGAAGAACATCAAGGATCAAACACATCATTAGACAGTCATGCCAAAGTTTGTCAGAAAATCCAGCAAATGCTGACAATGAATTGTTTAACCCTCAGGGTGTTTTCTGGTCATTTTGCCCCGGAGAGGATTTTCTTTTCCCCAAAAATGCTAGTTAATATTATGACATTGGACTTAAACTGACTTTACTCAACAAGGGTATAACTACTTACTCAAAATTTTTCCGGTTAAAAAATGACCAGCCTACAAAAATAGCTTATATATCGCTCGTTATGCTATATTATCACCAAATATTATCACGTAATATTTGATCGAGGTATGGATATGAATAGCTCACTTGAGCGGGCTGCTAGATGTGAATGTGCTTTCTCTAAAAGAGTCCTCCGATCTAGCAGACAACGCTCTG
>JARWKJ010000014.1:1652500-1815000 GCA_029959095.1 Rhinichthys osculus | reverse complement strand
TATAACAAAAGGAGAAATGTCTCAAATTAATGCTTTCATGCTTAAAAGGTTATTTCAAATTGTATCTAGTGATAATGTATGTTAACAAGCTGTTTAAAATATAATCGAAATAAAAAACTAATTGAAAAAAATTATACTAAATCCATAAAATGATCCCATGATGGTTCGTTATATGAGGAAGGTTCTACAGCAGTGTACTAAAGTGATGTCTGGAGGGAGATGTGTTTTAATGACCCTACAAGTTCATTCAACCTTCAAAATATGAGGAAAATATTTTAGATTTTTGAGATATTTTAAATACAAGGGAAGACCAAAACACTAAACTTGGTTAAGGTGTTTATTTGACAAAATTATTTGGCAAAAAAAATACAAACTACAACTACAGTTTTATTTTACTAGGCAAGAAAAATACACAGAAAAACAAAAAGCTGACAGTAAAAAGCAAACATTGACAACAACATGATCAATTACTAATATTTAGTTGGTTCTCTCTTGTTTTTGCATGTGTTTCATAATTTCTGGCCAAAAATGATCTCAGCATAATTTGGCATGTTTCATTGCGTTATTATCAGAAATAAAACAATCGACTCCAAGCACAAGTATGCAATATGCTTACAAAAATGTTCACAAATTTTTTATAATATTTGAAATCACTTCATCGTCAGGCCGGACATCACTTTTGGCCACTACTAAATATAGAACCTTTTTAGTGTGCATAAGTCAAAAATTATGTGAAAAGCTTGACTCTTTGTGAATGTCTATTTTCTGTTCTACAGCAGAGCATTTGTACAAAGAGTCACACTATTAATGTAATATATTTGCTTGTTTGATTAGAAATATGGCAGAAACTTAAATCATAGCATTATATTGTTAAAAGAATGTCATTACTGGGTTCAAACTAATTTAGAGATTTTGATGTGGTCTCACACTCTTGGCCCCAAATGTTTTTGTATTTAAAGATGTAAAGGTCTTCCAGTATTTGTTTTGTGGTAAGACTTAAATGTTTGGGCTGACTTTTGTATGATCAGCATTTTGTTGGTTATGAGTTAGTTATGCGGGAATCAAAACCACAACCATTTATATAATTGCGGTTCACAACGTAATTTCGGGAGGAGTGAACCCATCTAATCTTTCAATTAACCGCCAGAGCAGCCGCTCACCTCGCTCCCGCATCAGCTGTTCTGGCGTCCCTCCACCTCCCCAGCTCCACCTGCATACTTTAGGCATCTTGTTACCGTACTCCTCCTCCAAGCATCAGTAGTCCCACTGGGGGTTTATCTAAGATCTAAGCTCGAGTTGAAGCTGCTTCCTCGAGCCCCTCCACTGCAAGCCAAATACGCTTAACCTTATTAGCTTAAAGATTATATGGGCAAAGTAACTCGTAAAAAGCAGTATAATATTTTAAAGTGAATATTATATCATGTGTATGGACCTGCCGCTCACTCGCTCACTCTCTCCTGTTAGGTTTGCCGTTTCGATTGGATACTGTGCCTTGTCTCTGAACACGTCCAGTCTACATGGAAACATCTTCCTGAACTGCTTCTTGTCGGCAGTGGTGGAGGTACCGGCGCTCCTCATGGCCTGGCTGATGCTCCGCCGCCTGCCACGCCGCCTCTGCTTGTCCTCCACCCTGTCACTCGGAGGACTGCTTCTTCTCTTCATTCACCTCATACCACAACGTGAGAAATTTAACTGTAATCTGGTATGCAAGATATTCATTAAAATATAAGTTTCAGCAGAAATATTGAATAGAAGGTTTAGTGTTACCTTTTGATTGTGTTTAACCCTTATGCTGTGTTGAAAATCATGTAACGCTTTTTGTTTTCTCAGTCAAAAATGACCGGCCTTTTAAAAATAGCTTATAAATATCTAATTATGCTATATTATCACCAAATATTACATCTTTTTGTCAGCTTGTTTCAATTAGGACAGGTTTGGTGTTTCTTTTTGGAACTGATTGATTATAGGCCTCATTGATCTGACGATAAAGTGTGTGTGTGTGTGTGTGTGTGTGTGTGTGTGTGTGTGTGTGTGTGTGTGTGTGTGTGTGTGTGTGTGTGTGTGTGCGCGCGTGTGTGCGTGTGTGTGTGTGCGTGAGAGATAGTGTGTGTGTGTGTGTGTGTGCGTGTGTGTGTGCGTGAGAGATAGTGTGTCTGTGTGTGTGTGTGTGTGTGTGTGAGAGTGTGTGTGTGTGCGCGTGTGTGTGTGTGTGTGTGCGCGTGTGTGTGTGTGTGTGTGATAAAACATGCTATCTGCTTCAGCCAACGGCAGCACAGAGCACAAGTTAAGCAAACATTTCTTCACTTTAATATAAGTTACAGCAAAACAAAGCCTGATTGTACATCAGAGTGCATGTTGAAAAATATAGTACAACTAACAATCTAACTCTAACAAACACCTCCCTGCTAAAACGGTTTGTTTTTGTGATGTAAAAAAGAAGAAAGATAAAACCTGATCTTCTGCACCTTTAATCAACTACTACTACTAGTGGTAGTATCAGTAATCTGGTGGATTTTGTAGGAGGTTTAAAACTGGATTTAGATTTTTAAAATGTACTGTAAAGGAATATAAATGCTTCGTTTATTAATAATAACAACAATAATAATAATAATGATATTATAATAATTGCATGAATATTTAAATCTGTTACATTATGGAGACTTGATATAGTTTTTTAATGAACTGTAATGCAATACTAATATTTTTATGTTTTTGGTGAGTTTATAATGTAATAAATTTCTCATAATGTAAAAAATGTTATTGCATTATGAGCTTAAGATTTTAGTATTTAATTATGAACATTTTATCACAAAAATAATGTAATACTTATTACATTATGTGCAGTTTTTATTTTATGTGCAGTTATTACATTATGAGTTGCTACATGCTCCGTGATTGACTAGGCCACCGCCAACATCTTAATATCGGTAAACATCCTTTATTCACTAAAATAAAATATTAATAAACTCCTCACCGGCTGCCGCTCCAGAATCTGAGGATGTGTTAGGTAATTAAAGAGCATATTGCAGGTAAAAAAAAATCTAAATTAATATATAACCTTGTATGAAAATACCATATGAACAGTTAATGCAGGATTTTAAATGTTTTAAAACGACATAAGGGCACTAATTTAGTAGATAAAGGGAGCGTTTCTTGGACTGCTCGTAAAAACGGCTTTTTTTTCAACATCGCGTCATTTTACGTCCCGCTAGGGAGCCTCCGCCTCGGCTCAGTGCAGAGTACGCTTCAGTGACAGCGGCCGTGAGTCAGTGTGTTTTCGGTAGTTTTTGTATTTTAATTTATCATCGTCATGGTAAATTATTGTGTTTGTGGAGGTTGCAAAAACTCCGGCCTGTCAGGACATCGAGTCCACTGGTTTCCGTAACAAGAAAAGGAACGGTGCTGTATATCTTTCGTGCCTGGTGCGGTGTGTGCCGGTGAAGAGACGGGATTTCTCTTCCGCATCGGCTTCGAGAACCGCGGTCGTGTGTAGCGTTCACTTCAGATCGGAGGATTATCATCCCGGCGATATGATGGAGTTTAACATGGGATGCCGAAGCAAGAATATTGATCGTCTTATACTGTACCAATTGCATCAAATAGAGTTATATAGGTAGTCATGCCCTAAATAGAGGCAACTTGTAATTGAAAAACAAAATTACTAGGTTGTTTAAATATTCAAATCTTTAATTTTTTGTTTATGTTATAACCCAGGTGAAAAATATGTATTAAAAATGTACTTGAGTATGTTTTTAGTACAATACAAATATACTCAAGTATAGTTTTTATACATTTAATAGTATACATCTACCCTAAACATACTAATGTCTGCTGGCCTGATATACGATGGTAATAATCTGTACAATATTGTGAGTACAGTGTATATCGTTAGCGAACGTGTATCTATAAGCACGTCTCTCACCAAGACACCTGTCCTGTTCTCCACTGGTTCTCACACCACAACTCATGGTGTCTCTGACCGTTCTGTCTGACATTAGTCCTGGCCTGTCCCTGCTCTCTCGGCAGCATAGCAGGCTCATAGCAGGCTCATAGCAGGCTCATAACAGGCTCATGGCAGGCTCATAGCAGGCTCATAACAGGCTCATAGCAGGCTCATAGCAGGCTCATAGCAGGCTCATAGCAGGCTCATAACAGGCTCATAGCAGGCTCATAGCAGGCTCATAGCAGGCTCATAGCAGGCTCATAGCAGGCTCATAACAGGCTCATAGCAGGCTCATAACAGGCTCATAGCAGGCTCATAGCAGGCTCATAGCAGGCTCATAACAGGCTCATAGCAGGCTCATAACTGTATGGCTGTGGTCCGTCATACGAGTAAGTACTTCCTCAGCGTCCGAAATGTCATTGCGATCCATTGTTTTCCTGTTGTTTGAATCGACCGCTCTCCCGCCCGTTACGTCACGTCCGCCACGCCCATTTTCAGACGCGGAAGTAAAAATTTCTCACAAAAACGACCCCAGAAGCGTCTATAGCGTATTTATAAGTATATTTTAAAGAAAGTCTAGTTCCTACATTATTTTTCTATACATTGACTCGTTGGGTCCTCTAACCTGCAATATGCCCTTTAACCAGGCTATTCCAGTTTGACTTGACGCCTCCCACTGGATCTTCCTGAGGTACACTAGGCAATCTCAATGCTTTGAGGCATTGGTTGTCACCGGCTAGACAGGTTGGGATATTAGATACAAGTGAACTACCCAGTTGAGAAACAAACAGGAGGACAACCCGTCATCTGACATCGATGTGAAGTACTTGGGTTGTTCTCCTTGGGTCCCATGGACACTGGGTAGTTTGTCATCGCTTTCAAGGGCTTTGTGATAGGAACACGATAACTTGGGAAGGTTCAGACATTGACATCTCTTACTATTCCTTTCCTGTCTGGATTAGCACTAATTACTCTGCTAAGCTTAAATTCCCCCCTGAGTGCATTTTGATCTGCTATCCAGACAACGTTCCTGTAAATGCAACGCCACTTGCTTATTAAGAACAAGTTAGGACCTGCAAGCTCTGGCTCCAGACTTTATCCTCAACGACTGCATTGCTTGGAGACATTTGAAAGGGTACAAAAAATGTCTTTACAACACCATTGGGTGTCCTGTACTGGAAATGATCTTCCTGGGTTTGTACCCAGGCATCGATTGCCATTCGTTAGCGAGATTGGCTGCAATTTCGGATTTTACTCTTGACATTGTGCACTGCATCTTCCTCAGCTCCATTCCTATGTGGAGAATCGGCTGGATGGATTTTCCAAATCCACTCCGTTCCATTTATTGCAGGATTTTCCTTTAGACCAGACTTGTCCATGTCCTCAACGAATTTGTACAGTTCCATTTAAACCGGTTTTGCCCCAATTAAATTGGTATATAGATCTGAATAGATCTTCCTGGGATAGCCCCTGGCTACAGCAAATCTTTTAACTGCCATTAAAAAGCTTTCGGTTGATTGGGTGTTAGCCAGTTCTGCATGAATTGCTCTACTCGACATACAGCAAAAATCGACACCCCAGACCTTCAGTCATATTTTTTTTTTGACGTCATCTTTCACAAGAGATCTAGGGCCAGATTTACTAATCAGGGCAAATTGGCGTGAGAGCGCAATTCTACAAATGCGCCGATGAGAGTGACAAGTTTTGCACGTGATCTACTGCTGACGCGCAAATTTAAGAACACAGACGGAGTCCAATAATTTACATAATGACCAACGCAATCTACCAAGAGCAGTGCAAATTAGCATTGGGACCACGGATAACGCAGGTGAAAATGCAGACTGTGAAATCCCAGCTAAAGAAGCCACAGTACGTTGGAAAAAGCCAGAGGACAAAAAATGAAGGGTTGCAAGAAGTTTTGATGCACCCGGTATTGCATGACTCCTTGTAGTTGAGGGTTCCAAGTCGTCTTTTATTTCCTGCAGCAAATTAAAAATAACATGGCTTGACAAACGATATGTTCGGATAACGTCTTCCTCTGGCATTCTAAAGAAATTAATACTAGTGGAAAATATTTTCTCCCTTCTACCACGCTCTCTCTGTTCTCTGCAGTGTCTCCTCCAAGCAGCAACAATTGCAGCCATGTCGCAAAATGGATTAAGATGTTGCGTGATTCATTTAAATACTCTCCTCCCATAAATTTTGCGTCTGAAAGGGAAAATCCTACAAACGCACATGGAATAAGGTCAGCAGCAAAAACAACTCAGTCCACGCCTCTTCAGCGCTAATTTTGCACTGCGTGTCTTTAGTAAAACAGTAGCTTTTTAACGCCAAAAGAGGGTTTGCGCTGATGAAGCTGTTAGTAAATCTGGCCCCTACTGTTGTAAACTCAAAAGGTGCAGCAGGCTGCGATCTCTCTGGTGGCAAATCACCCATCACTTGCTGACATTTCTTTGCTTTTTCTACACTAAGCACAACTTTCGACAACCCTTTTGGGCTATTCTCCTGCCTGTAATGACCCAGGCTTTTCTAATCCTAAGCAGAGTTTCTGTCAATCCCTTGTGGCTTTCTCCTTGTGATTTTCGGACTAGCAGTGTGGACACCCAGACTCTGTAGGGTCGGGATCGGGATGACAACTTGTTCTTCTTTGCTGATAAGACCTGCACTCTGCCACCGCAATCCAACAGCCCATAATCTGCATCCTTATAGACTACCAGCCTTTCTCTGGTGGTCTTTGGGAATGTTATACCTTCTTGCGCAGCAAATAAAATGTCTCGCAGGGCATCTTCTCTTTCTCTCGCCGAGATGGTTCCTCCTGAAGAGACTGCCTCCCAATTTGGGATGTTTAGGGTCCTAGTCCTGCCAAAGAACTTTTTTGCTGCTCTCCAAACCCACGCTACTATTTTGAGTAGTTGAGTCAGATCACTGAAATGCTCCATATTACACATGTTTTGAACAGCTGATCCTGCAGGTGGTCTCCTCTATTCAGCTTGGACTTTTTGATGTGATCCTCACTTTACCTTGATCCTTCAGTCGATATTTGCAGTTTTAGTTTTTGACCTGGTCAGTGAAGCCGCAAATGTCTTCTTTTGAAGCTTACTGATGCTTTATTGGGGAGTAGCTGCTAGATCCTTACCAGACTTAATTGGTCAATCACTTTCTGACAAGCTATGGAAAATTGGTCCATTTTGCCACTCTGAATTTTCATCAAGGTCTTAAGGACTCGGCCCTCCAATGATCATGTAAGCAATGTTTTGTTGACCTGGTCTCCACCACCACTCTTGCGCCTTAGTAATTCCTTGGATCTCTCCAATTGTGTTAGCGAAGAACGTTTTATAGCCATAGCTTTCTCGCTGTATAGCACCAAGGACTGTTTGGCTATCAACCAAGTGGTACCATTTCCCAACTCTAATCTGGCTATGCTGCTCAAAGGACTTCCGCAGGCGTGTGGCAAACACTGCTCCACACATTTCTGCTTTGACAGAATCTCCTTTATGATCTAAGGGAATGAGTTTGGCTTTGGACTCCACAAGCTTGATCATTGAGCCCTTATCAGAGTTCCATCTGAGATACATTACAGCACCATAAGCGTTTTCGCTTCCATCAGAATACATTATTGCCCATGGTTCATCATTGACATTTGGAGCAGTTAAAGCTTTAGAGAATTTAATTTGGCCAAGGTGGACATACTCCTAAAAGAGCTTGATCGCATCTTCTCTGAGAACGTCGGAAAGGGCGGTGTCCCAGGTCTCATTGATTGGAACCCTTCCATCCTTTACCACTTGCAACAGTCATCAAACTAGAATTGCTACCTTCTGCTAGGCTGGAGTCATTAGGCCTACTGTATCAAACATCCCAAACGCCTGACTCAACAACTCTCTACATGTCAGTGGATTAGGTCTTTATCTTCTGACTTGCTCTTGTGAGAGATTTTGACCAATTCTTCTCTTTGAAAAATTGATTAATGTCATTACGTGGAGCTTTTTCTCTTCCACATCATGGCCCTGATCAAGTGCCTTATTGTCATCGTCACACATTTGGTCATTTGGTATGGTAGAACCATAGTCTATTCTTTGATTTTAACTGGCTTATCCTTAGATTCTACCCTCCCACTTCGACCTGAGAGGTCCCACGGCTTGAGAAAGAATCCTCCAGCTTTTAAGATCAACTTTACATTTGCCACAATAGACTTCATCTGGTGATGGTCATTGTGAGACCTGAGAATGTCATCAACATAGCTGTCACGCTGGAGCACTCTGTGCTCTTCCTCAAGGTGAACAAAAGTATGGCAAATTGCCAGTTTCAAGGCATACCCTGCTGGCTGGTCTCCAATATTGACCCTTGTGACCGCATATTCACTAAGCTCTTAATCCACAGATTCTCATCAAAGGAAGATGCATCTCACAGTCTTCCAGCCAAAGTGAATTAATGTCTCCTAATGCGGCATACACCACTCCTGAATATTAACAGGACAGCTCAGCTCAGCACAGGCAGCCTCCATTCAGGTTCTTTGGCTAATTGTTTTTCCATTCTCAGGAACGTAGCCTCAACTGCACACTTGTTATTTGGCAAGGAAGCTGGGTCTTCTAACCAAGGATATTTAGCGTGCCGATGCGGCTCTTTACTGTGGTTGTCCTCAATGATGTAAGCGAGTACCTGTCTTAATATTTCGAGTTCCCTTTCAAGGGAACTTCGAGCTGCGTCAAACGCTGCGGGAACGCCCCTGCGTTGTGCGTCATGAAGCACGTATGGAATCAGCCCAATGGAGAGATGAAACGTCATAGGCGGGTGACGTCATCGACCAGGAAACTATAAAGCACCCCAAAAACACAAGCGCATTAGCTTCTGTGCTTTCAGTCGCGCTACATGTGAATCTGTCCCTGTGTGATATTGTCTGTCTTTACATACCCTGCACCACACAAACAATTTATCCTTATATTGAGAGATATGGCGGACGAACAACAGTTTAGGAAGTGTGTTCCTCCCTGCTCGCGTTATTTAACGAGCGGGGATACACATGATCTTTGTGTTGTTTGTTTGGGAGTTCAGCATGCCCAGTCTGCTCTCGAGGGGGCAGACTGTGAGCATTGCGAGCGTCTGCCGTTAAGGACGCTCCGCTCCCGCCGAGCGCTCTTTGAGGAGAGCGGTTCGGTGCGCACTCCCCGCGGTTCGGGTCCCGCTTCTGCCGAGGCAGAGCGGCGGCGCTTATCGTGGGGATCGCAGATGGATCTCACAGCGGGGTTTGAGACGGGCTCTGCCTTATCTCTCCCTTCACCTGTGAGATCCAGTGCCTCAGTCCCGGGTTCGGAAGCACGCGCTGCGGTTTCTTCCGCTCGGGCTGAGGCACCAATGCTGCAGCTATCCAGTTCTGAGGAGCTGGATGTTGTCAGTGTTGAGGGAGATGTGGAGGATTCGCCACCCCACACTCCCGAAAGTGATGAGCTTATGGAGGTTTTAACAAGAGCTGTTGAAAAACTCAATATTGAATGGCCAGTGACTAGACAGGAGTCTGTTTCTAAATCAAAGTTGGATGAGAGATTTTTGCCGTCACGTGTGCAGCCTCCACGCCGGTGCCTGCCGTTTTTCCATGATCTCCACACCGAGGTGTCGAAATCATGGAGAAAACCGGTGTCATATAGAGTGTTTAGTCCCCAGACTTCGACATATGCAAATATTATGGGAGCCAAGGCTCATGGTTATGGTGCTTTGCCTCGTGTGGAAGAGACGCTTGCGAGCCATCTCTCCCCCGAAGCAGCATCATCTTTTAAGGCACCGGCATTACCCACCAAGCCTTTAAGAAACACTTCGGCTTTGGTGGGTAAAGCATATTCGGCAGCAGGTCAGGCTGCGTCATGCCTGCATACTATGTCAATCTTGCAGGCATACCAGGCTGATCTGCTAAGGGACGTGAGTGAGAGTGAGGAGGTCAGTACTGACGTAGTTCGCGAACTGCGTCAGGCTGCTTATTTATCCCTGCGTGCCACCAGAGAATCGGCCAAGCTAGTGGGTCGTTCTATGGCAGCTCTGGTGGCCGCAGAAAGACATTTGTGGTTAAATCAAACCAATATTAAAGAGAAAGAAAAAGCTTTTCTTTTAGATGCTCCTCTCTCTCCCCTGGGTTTGTTTGGTGATGCTGTAAATTCAGTTATCGATAAATTCCAGGAAGAAAAGAAACAAACTGCAGCTTTTAAAAAGTTTCTTCCCCTGAAAGTTCACGTCCCTGGGGCTGCTGGGCGGGAGCAGCCCCGGCCGTCTATGAGCTCATCACATAGAGCGCAGCAGAGGCAGAGTGTCGCGTCTCGTGCTCCCCCTGCTGGACAGTGGGCTCAGCCGCGACACTCTCAGCCTAAGCCTTCTAGCAATAGAACTGATCTGAGGACAGTTATATTGGCTAAGAAGGCTTCGGCTAAGAAGAAGTCCTGACACCAAGGCTTTCAGGATACTGAGGGTGGTCCCCACCGAGGCGGAAAGGTGTTCACCTCCTTTTACGGTGCCCATTCCTCCTCGGTGCCCTCAGGGGCTCGTTCTGCCAACCCCGCCTTTATGCCGGGGCACAGACGATCCCAGCGAGCGCTTTCCCGAGGGACGCTCGCTCCCTCTGAGGAGGGTCTCAGAGCGGTCAAACCAGTTGTTCCCTGCCGGTGCGCCGTTACAGGGCGCTGCGTTTGCTGCTCAAGTTACACCAGAGGCCAGTCTCGAGAGACTGGTACCCTTAGTAGAATTTCTGGCAGAGTGGAAAAGCCTCCCAAAAATATCTCATTGGGTCCTGCAGACAGTAGAAAAGGGTTATGCTATCCAGTTCAGGTGTCGTCCACCAAAATTCAGAGGGGTTCTGCACACAGTGGTGGGCCCCGAGCAGGCTCTGGTATTGGAACAAGAGGTGAAAACGCTCCTTCAAAAGGAGGCTATAGAACGGGTTCCTCCTCCCAGTTTGGAGTCAGGTTATTACAGCCGATATTTCATCGTTCCAAAGAAGGATGGGGGGTTGCGTCCAATTTTAGACCTGCGCATATTGAATCGCTCGGTAGGGAAGCTAAAATTCAAGATGCTCACTATCAAGCAGATCGTGTCTCAAATCAGATCCGAGGACTGGTTTGTCACGATAGATCTGAAGGACGCGTACTTCCACGTTTCCATCCTTCCACAACACAGGAAGTTCCTGAGGTTCGCCTTCGGGGGCGAGGCGTACCAGTACAGGGTTCTTCCGTTTGGCCTAGCTTTATCTCCCCGCACTTTCACGAAATGCATGGATGCAGCACTAGTGCCTCTGAGGCTTCAGGGAATTCGTATTCTCAATTACATCGACGATTGGTTGATTTTAGCTCAGACGGAGCAGATGGCGGTTCGGCATCGAGATGTCGTCCTCGCTCATATCAGAAAGTTGGGGTTGAGGCTGAACGCAAAGAAAAGTGTATTATCTCCTTCCCAGAAGACCACTTTTCTGGGTGTCGTTTGGGATTCGGTCTCGATGCGGGCGCGACTCTCTCCGACCCGCATCGCTTCGATTCTCTCAGCTGTGAAACAAGTGAAGCTAGGCCAGCTACTCACTGTGAAGCAGTTTCAGAGACTGTTGGGTCTGATGGCAGCAGCGTCCAACGTTATACCTTGCGGCCTGTTGTACATGAGACCGCTACAGTGGTGGCTCAGGACCAAGGGATTCTCCCCGAGGGGAAATCCGCTCCGCACGTTCAAAGTCACGCGGCGCTGCCTTCGTGCTCTGGTCATGTGGAGAGAAACTTGGTTCCTATCCAAAGGTCCTGTGCTGGGGGCTCTTTGTCGTCGCATAACGCTAACGACGGATGCTTCCCTCACAGGGTGGGGGGCGGTCATGAGTGGTCGCCCAGCCCAAGGTCTGTGGCAGGATCATCATCTATCGTGGCACATAAATTGTCTAGAGATGTTGGCTGTGTTTCAGGCTCTGAAATACTTCCTAACAGACCTGAGAGGCCATCATGTGTTAGTTCAATCAGACAACACGTCGGTGGTCTCTTATATAAATCATCAGGGGGGCCTGCGGTCTCGCCTGCTTTACAAGTTGGCCCGTCAGATCCTCCTGTGGTCCCAAGGGAAGCTACTATCTCTGAGAGCAATGTATCTTCCTGGGTATTTGAATGTGGTAGCAGACTCCCTGTCGAGGCAGGGGCCGAGGCCAGGGGAATGGAGACTCCACCCCGAGGTGGTGGAGCTCCTTTGGTTGAGTTTCGGTCGCGCCGAGGTGGACCTATTCGCTTCCAAGGAGACCACGCATTGTCATCGGTGGTTCTCCATCACTCTTCCAGCCCCCCTGGGGTTGGATGCTATGGTGCAGCCGTGGCCGAGGTCACGTCTGTACGCCTTTCCCCCGATTGCTCTGTTACCAGGAGTTCTGGAGAGGGTCCGCCGGGACGGGGTCAGTCTACTACTAGTAGCCCCGTTCTGGCCGGCCCGAGTATGGTTTGCGGACCTGATTTCTCTCCTGGACGGTTCTCCTTTGGAGCTCCCGGTCAGGAGGGATCTACTCTCCCAGGCGGGCGGCACGATACTTCACCCCCGCCCAGAATTGTGGAAACTGTGGGCTTGGCCTTTGAGGGGGCCCAGCTCATAGACTCCGGTCTCTCAACCGAGGTTGTTGAGACCATTCTTAACTCCAGAGCTCCATCCACGAGGAAGCTTTATGCCTTGAAGTGGTAACTTTTCACTTCTTGGTGTGGAGAACACCTGCAGGACCCAGTTAACTGCCCAGTGGGTGCAGTGCTGGAATTCCTGCAGGAGCGCTTCTCCACAGGGTTATCCCCCTCCACACTAAAGGTGTATGTGGCGGCACTAGCTGCTTACCACATCCCTTTCAGTGGAGTTTCTCTTGGGAGACACCCGCTTATAACTCGTTTCCTCTGTGGCACTTTGAGGCTGAGGCCAGCAGTTCGTACGAGGGTGCCGACTTGGGATCTGGCCATTGTATTAGAAGGTCTTTCCCTAGCTCCTTTTGAACCTATCGAAGAAGTTCCTGAGAAGTTTCTCACTTTTAAGACTATCTTTTTACTTGCTATCTCTTCACTAAAAAGAATCGGAGATTTGCAGGCTCTGTCGGTTTCACCCTCGTGCCTGGAATTTGCACCTGGCATGGTTAAAGCTTTTCTGCATCCTAGACCAGGTTACGTTCCTAAGGTCCCTACTAATATCGTTAGACCTACGGTTCTGCAGGCTTTCTGTCCTCCTCCATTTATGTCATCGGACCAGGAGAAACTTAATTCACTCTGCCCTGTTAGGGCATTAGACGCTTATGTCCACAGAGCTGCCCTGTGGAGGAAATCAGAACAACTTTTTGTATGTTTCGGGCCACCCAGGAAAGGGTGTCCTGCGTCTAAACAGAGAATGAGTAAGTGGGTGGTCGAGGCTATCTCACTTGCTTATGAGTCGGCTGGCCAGCCTTCACCTTTGGTTGTCCGAGCTCACTCTACCAGGAGTATGGCTGCTTCCAAAGCTCTTTTGTCGGGGGTTTCCCTGAGTGATGTTTGTGATGCGGCTGGATGGTCTTCACCGCATACTTTTATTAAGTTCTATGACCTAGACTTAAGCTCTACCCCTGGGGCACAGGTGCTCTCGTCCTCTGTGCGCTAGTCTCACATGACGGTCATTTGGTCCTATGGCGACGTGGGTATTCGCGTTCCCGCAGCGTTTGACGCAGCTCAAAGTTCCCTTGAAAGGGAACGTCTCGGTTACGTATGTAACCCTAGTTCCCTGATAGGGAACGAGACGCTGCGTCGCTCCGCCATACTCCCGGCACTCCCGTTAGCGCTTCCTTCAAGCCTATCAGAAGCTAATGCGCTTGTGTTTTTGGGGTGCTTTATAGTTTCCTGGTCGATGACGTCACCCGCCTATGACGTTTCATCTCTCCATTGGGCTGATTCCATACGTGCTTCATGACGCACAACGCAGGGGCGTTCCCGCAGCGTTTGACGCAGCGTCTCGTTCCCTATCAGGGAACTAGGGTTACATACGTAACCGAGACGTTCTCCCTCCTCAGCAAGAGTAATTTCTTTCCCATCTGGTTGGCAGTTTCCGCTTCGGCTCACATGCTGCACCAATGGAATCCCACTTCCACCATTCCCAAAAGTTTTGGCTACTGATTGCATCACTTGACTCATGGAATCGGGCCAATGGCTTGTGGCAAGCCAATGGACTGTACTCTGTTACCTCTTCGTATTTCACAGCTGCCATTCTCATTGACCTTTAACCATTGACCGCAAAGTGTGTTTTGGACATGTGGGCCAATACATATACCTCCGCAAAGAGCTCAGGATGAATTCATCTTACCGTCTTTCCCAGTGGCCTATATGACACAAGGTCTCCGACCATTCGGACACTCTGAGGGGCTAACTGGCCTTCTCGAAGGCTTATAAGCAATTCAACTACTTGGGGCCTCACAAGATCAACAAGTGGTATATCTGGAAAGAATTTCCGCAGTCGAACAGGCAATATGGATGATGCGTTATATTCTGCCCACTTTGACTGTGATGTTGTCGCAGCAAACGCAGAAGTCTGATGGAGAAGCTCGTGTCTGCCCTGCCTCACACTCGCGCATATACAAACACACTCAGATGGATCCTTTCATCTCTCATTTCTGTAGAGCACGCCGACTGGTCAAGAGGTCGTTTTTACTTTGATTAAAGTTTTTTCTTTTTTGGGGGGGGGGGGTCACAGACTTCACAGGATTTTTTTTTCTAAGAGGGTGTTAAATACACATTTTACAGCAAATTAAAAAAGGCACAAGAGAACCATTTTTACTAGGGGTCTCTGACGTCTGGAGCCCAGTGTATGTTACTGCTTGTTATGGCGTAATGACTATATGTTAAAACAGCTATGGACATACAGATGTGCAGCTTGACTGAATAACTACACACAAATCTGTAAGATGTAACAGGGTACTTATTATGGGGTGGAACGGTACATGTATTCGTATTGAATCGAAACGGTGCGGGCGTCACGGTTCGGTGCACGAATTTACACGGAGAATACACGGAATAAAAATAAATAAAACTCGCGTGCAAATTAATTAATGTAATGCGGAACTACCGTTAGATACGCGGGTTCTTTAGGGACACATAATCTGTAGCATCGGCTTAGCTCTGAACGCGTGTTCACTTCAAACGTTGGCTTTATATGCGGGTCCTATTCGCTTTGGACTAGCGTCGAACTAGACGCGAATTTGACGCTCTATTCGCGTTTGGTGTGACCGCACAATGAACATATTTATCCAACTCCATTTCAAAACAGTCTGTGGGTCCCATCTTTTGGACATTCACCAAATTGCATTGGTTTTCATTTCTTGTCCTCGGAGCACTAATCTTACACATTCTACATTGATTAAAAGAGAAAATCAAATGTGTTTTTAAATGGTAGTATTATTTTATACAGAAATCAATTATTTATAATTCAGATGAGAATAATGTTACATTGTCAATTAATAATGTTAATTAAAATTAAGGAAAACAAATATATTGATCTGAAATATAGCAAAATAATTTTAAATTAATTCAGGTACAATTACCAAACATCTCGCAAGGTCTTTTTTTCTTTTTATTAATTTAATTAATAAACTATATAAAACTATTGTCAGTGCACTACAAATAAACTGGTTATATGCCTTTATTAATAAAACTTATTTAAAAAATACAATGCATTCTGCATTTTTGTTTTGCTTTTCCCTCCATTGTACCGAAATCGTACCGAACCGTGATGTCTGAACCGAGGAATGAACCGAACCGTGACTTCTGTGTACCGTTCCACCCCTAGTACTTATACATGCACTAATCCACATCTTGAACCAGATACTGGCTGCATCCAAAATCGCATATTTTCTTGAGAAGGTATTTATTTTAAACAAGCACTTACTTTGCGCCTGCTAAAAAGTATGTTCTATATAGTAAGTAAGTAAGTAAGTAAAATTTATTTATATAGCACATTTATCACAGCAAAGCTGACCAAAGTGCTGAACAAAGTCAAAGAATAAAATAAAATAGACAACACATACAATACAATAAACAAGGGAACATAGATTAAAAAAAACAAACAAAAAAAAAACGCATGTATGCAAAACTCTAGTACGCATAGTAATCTGGACGGACTACATCCGCCATGTTGTCATTATCATGTGACCTTGCAGCTCTTCACGGCCATTCATAGATCATCTACCGTGTCCTTAAGGGATAGTAAAGTATTCATTGTATGCACACTTAAGAATCTCGCCGGAAGAAGTAGGTCATCCGGATATTTTTGCCAAGTGTTTTATGAGTACTGTGAGAACGGACATACTACTCTTGTCACATACTGTTTTTTTCCCACTATATATAGTAAGAAAGTATGTGCAGCCCATGTCTATCTTGAGTACATGTAAGCGCTCTTACCAGACCAGGCACAGCAGGACAGTAATGCAGCGGATGTTGGTGGACTTCACCAGGTCACAGAGACTGTAGGTCTTCAAACTTCCAGCACTACCCTTTGACTGTAGCACACGTGTAACAACAAACATGTCTTGTTACACAACACTGTCAAAACACTGCATACATTGTAAGCAAAAGACCATCTGATATCCACAGCTAAAACAATATGAAGCACTCTTATGCAGACAGTCATAATAACATCATAGACCAGGGGCCGGCAACCTTCTTATCATAAAGTGCCATTTTTACGCTTCCGAGTTAATCAATGTACCCCTATATATAAGCATATTTTAAATATTCATAATGGCTAACATGGAAAGAGTGCAGAACATTAAATATTTCAGAACTAATTTTTTTTTCATTTGTCAAATCATGCATTTTGTCCAGTTTCATCTCTTTCTGTCTTTTCACGATTGGATAGCTATCCGATCAGAGAAAACACATGAAGTGAACAGGTCTGCATGACCGGATTTTCCACACGAATCACAGTCATTTTAATGTGTGTGGAATGTTTAATAGGACTTAGGACTAATAGTATCTCCAAAATGTATAGCATTAATTATGTACAGTCACTAACTTGTTGCCGGGCTAATGGTTTATTCATTGACTTGCGCAGTTTAATTCTCACACTTTAGTAGTATTTATAACGCCTAACTTAATAAAACAAGCTGTGTTACAATGAGGAATGATTACCTCAAAATGTAGATCTGTATGCATGTGGGAGGTACTATATCTGAATGAAATTGTGTCAGGGCCACTATCATCAAAGATTATTGACAATTAGCATACAGTTAGGATTGGCGGTATGGTTCTGTTCTGGCGTGGATAAGAGCAGGGAGAGCAGCGATAGGGTAAACAGAACAGAACAAACATAAATGTATAGCAGATATGTAATATATATATTCGTCTGAAGAAGAATATCAGAAGGCCAGTCCTGACTGGACAAGTGGAGCTGGGGAGGGAGGAGGGTAATTAGTAGGGGTGTGCAAAAAAATCGATTCACTTTTGAATCGCGATTCAATCTTTACCGATTCAGAATCGATTCATAGAATTCCAAAAATCGATTCATATTTTTTTTTTTAATGGCGTGCACGGGCGGAGTGGCAATCGGGTGAGTCGGGACTTTTACCGGTGGTCCGGTAGTGTTTCGAGGCCGCGAGGGCCGGTCTGATAAATAGTTACATTGCAAGTTCTTGCCGCCCGCTGGTCAAACTGTGCAGCCTCTCTGCTCAACCCGTGAATAAAAGCATCGATCCGCAGATCTTATGTTTGAGTTCTGTAGATCTTTTGCCAAGCGTGTCAGAGGTTACGGGCTCTAAACCGCACTCGTATAGTTTTTTCTCTCTCTCATCAAAACCGAATATGTTCATCACGTTTGTGTGCATTTTATTTTGTGATTTCACCGGAGTCTCCACAACGGCGATATATTGAAGCGCGCGTCCGAGTGAAGACTGCGCGAGCCACAGAGAACACTGTATCCGTGACACTGATAGCAGCGGACACGAGCGCTCAGCTTGAGTTCAAAAACAACAGATCTCTTATTTAACAGCGAACTAAATGAATGCTCTGCTAGTTAACTGGAGATACCCGCAAATTACGCCTATGAACAACTTCACTGGATCTAAACAAGTCAATCTAACCATAGATGTTACCAGTAGCGGTGGCTTTTTAAAATCTATTTAAAATAATTTCGCAAGGGTTCTATGACATTAGTATATATTTTTAGGAAGTTCAATGTGCCCAGTCGAGTTCACAATTTAACAGTCAGCCTGGTAGCTGAAGTAGTCCTTAAACCACATTTAGCATAATTGTTTGATCTGACTACAGCACTTTAAAGCTAAATGTAAAAGCTTTTTATTTAAGTTTTATTTTAAACTTGAATTAAATGTATTTGAAAGTTGGCCAAAGCTTGGCACTTTGCACTTTTTAGTTGCAAACGTTTTTATTTTTGTATGAAGACAAATAAAGTAATATCAAACTACATTTAATTTTTTGTGGTTATTTTTTTTAAATTGTGTCTACTGCAATCAATCACATAGGAAAAAGTAAACTACATTTATATACTGCGAATCGTTTTTCGAATCGAAAATAAAAAAAATCGGTATCGAATAAAATCGTGACATTTTCTGAATCGTGCACCCCTGGTAACTAGCTCCTGAGTAACGCGGTAAAGCTGTAAATACTGAATGGACCTTATATATGGATGCTATGATGCTGCTGTATTCCTATAGGAAGAAGTAGCTGATGCAAGCTCGACTGACGTGACTGGCCAGAACTAAAGTTTTGCTTGTTTACATACAGCTCTCTCGCTTTTTTCATGCTGTACATGTAAGGGCTGGGTTTTGATGGATAAGCACGGAGATGCTGTAAGTTATTTGAGTCACTGGAATGTAAGGCCTCGGATAACTACTGAGCACTGGCCCACTCTTTCTGTCACGCACAGAAGAGTCAGATATCCTGCCTTTTTATTTTTTTAGTTCTCTCTCTCTCTGATGTTTGAAGTTAATCTACAAATGCTGTGAGAAGCAACTTGTGAATAATGGCTTTTTCTGCAGTCAAGGTCAGTTAGGCTGGGAATGTAGGGAGTCAGATAAGAGGTCTTCAATTAAAAAACATTTATGCACGTCAGGTGGGCATATTATGGGATTTTGAGGAAGACCAGGGTGAATGAAGATGAACTAGAAATTGTACATTAATGGTAAAAGGAAGCAGGAGGCCTTACGATAATCTGTTCATTTGTTTATCCAATACATTTTGAAAGTCTTGGTTCATTGAAAAATGCATATGATTTGACTGAATAAATATTCAGTTTAGCTTGGAGCTCATCTTTTCGCTCTAGAGACTACCCTGGATCGTGATTTCAGACAAATACATTGTATTACTTTTTTTTTTACCATTGAGTGGCCTGACTTTAATTTTATTGGTCAAAATTCGCCACACGACCCTGTCCTAGAGCAATGAAATACAATTTAAGCCAGTGGAACTGCAAATTACTTTATTTATGATGACATTGAGTCAAAGTTCACTTGTGATTTCAAATATTTTTATTCCTGGTTAAATTGAGGTCATTAACTAATAAAATCCATTTTAACTAAATGTTATTTAAACTAGCGATAGTCGGCTTATTATTAGTGTTACCTTGAACTGACATATGTGAGTTTGTGAGTCACACGGAAAATTAAACGGCTCCTTTTTTTCAGTGAAATAAGCCTTAAGTAACAAATTGCCAAGTTTTTGTTCTTTTTAGAAATGAGTGGCATTGGTGTTGTAGCTTTAAATGTTAACGGTGCAAGAGACTGATGAGAAAGCAAAGCTGTTCATATGATAACACACTGTTTTGTTTAGTCTTTCTTCACGTGACTCTAGAAATAGCGTGGACTGGGCAAGACAATGGGCTGATCATTGGACCTCACTTTGGTTGCTCTATTTTCTGAAAATTTGATTCCACATTCATATGAAGACGTTTTGAACGTCAAAGCACAATTTGAAAAAAAGATTTGTCGCTACTACCGTTTCGTTGCGACTTCTAATGAATCGTGTTCAAAAATACACTGTTGTTGTTTTCCATTTTCTGCATGTTTATGTTTTCATGGAGTTAAACATGAAGTTTAATGTTGTGCAAGGATCATAAGAGATTGTGTCATTTATTGGCATGTAATTCTCCTGACTGAATTAATCATACACCTGAACTAGATTAATGTTTAAAATTACTTGTGCATGTGAACTCTGGATTATGAACTTTGGACTTTGAAAAGGCCTGTTTAGTGGAATGATTGAATGCTTGTTTCTAAGAGTTGTGGAATAACTGATATTATGGTAGATGCAATTATAATGAGGGTTACAGTAAATACTGTTGTCATATTAGTAAGTCCATCCATTTAAAGGTGGCCATTCTAAGTATAAACTGTCCAGTTCAGTGTGTCTTTCCCATGACTGCATATGCTTGCTTTAATCTTCAGAGTCACATCTTTATGACATTGCATCTCAAAGTTAGTCAGCTATTCATCTATCTAAACCAGTGGTTAGAGTTAGGTTAGCTTTTTCTGCTGTCTCCACTCGGATGGGCAAGGAGTTTGACCAGAACAGAAGCATACCGACTGTAAAGTCCATATAATCATTATCTGACAGAAATGATCCTGACTGAAGGGGTGTTTGTGTGCCTGTCCAACATCTTTTCCAGTCAGTGAGTAACTAACTCTGTTACAGTATATAAACACGTTGCTTCATAAAAGATTATATTGCACAAACTAGGCTGGTAAATAAGTGCATTCGTGGGATGCAGTAAAAAACTCTTCGCTCAGCCTCACTTCTGCTATCCCATTCAGCAGAGTCATTTGTTATGAACTTATCGTTGCCTACATGCATCGACGTGGCACATTTGTAGCAGGTGTGAGAAGGACTAAAAGAAGACTAAATCATGCTGTTTTCACAGTGCATTGAACTCTTTCAACTCCTCGTTATATGACCCCTCTAGTAGTAAATCAATCGCAGTTGAACAGAGAATAAGAGGTTGAAGAGCTTTGGTCATCCGAGGAGCTGAGCGAGACACATGTAAGAGCACAGGCAGGTGTGGAGATCACCTGATGAAGGGGGAACATGACTTCAGGGGCCTTAACCCCGTTCATCTTGGCAGCCTTTCTCAGAATCTCCTCGGCCTCGGCGAGCCTCCCCTGAGACAGCAGCCATCGCGGAGACTCTGGGATAAACCTGCAAAGAACAACAGATCCTTATTATACTTATTTAATGCAGCAAAATGAAATTTAAATATAGCTGCGAGCAGCGATTACGGGCCCAAGCCGGTGGCACCGCAACCCCGGTGCCTTTAGTTACCTAAAGGCACCGGAGTGGCGGTGCCGCCGGCTTTGGCCCTTCATCGCTGCTCGCAGCTATATTTATATATATATATATATATATATATATATATATATATATATAAACAAGCCGGTGGCACCGCCACCCCGGTGCCTTTAGGGTTACTGTGCATGACGGGCAATATCGTAACTCCGCTTTGACCTTTGAGAAGATGTGTGCTGTAGAGCTTGCATTGGTGTGGGCTCTGCAAAAGTGTGCATTGAGGGCACATATCAACCACAAAGTATGCGTGAGCAACCTTCTGAAACCTAAAATGAAAAATGAGACACCCTATGGTCTCATGGACTTAATGCACACATGAAATAAGTACACAAGTTTGAAAGTTATATGAAGTGTGCCAAGACAGAATATTACTTGCCTGATCTGATTAGAAAAATAGTTGGTGTGTGTGTGTGTGTGTGTGTGTGTGTGTGAGGCGTGATTGAACAATGTAGACATAAAAACATACCCCGTCCTTTTGTTCATACAGGACATTATTCAAACTGCAAAGTGTTTACTTATATTTGTGTACAATCACAATAAAACACAACATTGTGCTTTTGTCAAACTGTAAACTACAACTGTCACCCAACCGAAATCTCTTACACACACACACATACACACACACACACATAGTTTAAAAGCAAAAAAAATCTTTTGGACATTCATCATATTGCATTGGTTTTCATTTATTGTCCTCGATCAGAGCCCTAATCTGTTTATTTTTTCAGTTACACATTCTACATTGATTAAAAAAGAAAAATCAAATGTGTTTTTATTTTATACATAAATAAATAATCTATCATTCAGATGAGAATAAAGTTAGTGTTAGTTCAAATTTTAAGGAAAACAAATATATGATCTGAAATATAGCACATTCATTTATAATTCATTCAGGTTCAATTACCAAACATACAAATCTCAATGTAATTTAAAGCAAACAATACATTTAAAATACATGGGTTGTATGCTATTTTTTTTTATATAAAAAGATATATATCCAAAAAGACAAGGCCTAAACTTTAACAAGGGTTAAACAATCACTGTAACAGACACAATCACACACACACACACACACACACACACACACACGTCAAATCACTTACATTTTAGATGCAATATTGACTTTTTTTTCTGTTTCAGCAGCGAAAATAGTTAAACAAAGATCACAGCAGAACCATCGAGCATCTCACAGCAACGCGTTCTCTTCTCATTACTGAATGATTCAGCATTTTGAACGAATCGGTTGACTCAAAGATTCAACGACCAATCCATAATCTGTCTCATTCATGAATGACTCAGCCGTTCGAACGAATCGTTTGAACGAATGAATCAATGACTCGCTCATTAAGACGGTCGCCTGGCGGCACCTAATGACGGTTTAGTGATATTAAAAGTATCATTCTTTCCAACGATTGTTAATTAACTCATATTTGAAACATAAGCTATATATATATATATATATATATATATTTTTTAGTTCATTCCTACTTCCATAGGAATTCCCTCAAGCGCTCTGCAAGCGCAACCCTTATCAATGTCCGTGTGGACGTCCGTATTTAAAAGCTCTCGGTCCTCAGTCACATGCTTGCCAAATATATGTATAAATATCATTTTGGACACAAGAGGGCAGTATGGCCCTATGTATAATTTTGTATAATAACTATCACTCGAAGAGCCCCTCCCCACACAGACACACACACACACACAGTTCGCCCGCGCCTCTCTCTCACACGCACACACACACACACACACACACACACTCCAGCATTGCAATCTTGAGATCGCAGCTTGTTCATTATGCTGCGTTCACACCAAACTTTTATACTCTTTTGTTGTTGTGGTTTCCATGAAGAATAATAGGCTATTGAACTCACAATTCAAGCAATCGGCCCCAGAAAAGGCGCTAATTTTAAAATGAAACTAACGGCTGCACGGGCATTCATAACGGTGCGCGTCCACGGCGATGAGCGAGCAGAACTTCCATAGGAATTCCCTCGAGCGCTCTGCACGTGGCCATTATCAATGTCCCGTATTTAAAAGCTCTCGGTCCTCAGTCACATACTAAATATATGTATAATGTATATATAAATATAATTTTGGACACAAGAGGGCAGTATGGCCCTATGTATAATTTTGTGTTTAAACTAAAAGAGCCCCTCCCCCCCTCCCCACACAGACACAGACACACACGAATGGCAGGGTGCATTCTCTCTGTCAGAGGGAGAGGGAGAGAAAATTCTCAGAAACATCCACATTCAAACCAAAATATCTTAACTTCCTCTTGGTCTGAGCTAATGACAGTTAATTAGAAAGTTGTCCGGCTTGATCTGAACCATATGCATACCTGTGTCTGTCGAGTTTCATGCAATTTCAAGCATGCTAAGAGTCTCAAAAGCATCAAACAAGAATATTAAAGTTTGATGTGTTGCCACGGCAACAGTGTCTAAGATATCAATAATCCTTTCACAGGTCTACATCTGCCGTGTGTTTACATTATACACATAAAGTTTGAAGCAAATCGGGTAAAAATAAGAGGGTGATTTCAAAGCATTTAGGAAGTGACACACTTCCTGCTGCCAGTTGGTGGCGCTATAACTTTGACTCACAATAGTCACATCCATGTGATCGGGCTCTTACAACGAACACACTGTTGAAGTTTCATCAAGATCAGTTAATGTATGCAGTAGTTATGACACACTTCCTGTTTCACGTTTCTCGCCATAATTTTGTTTCCTCGCCACGGCCAAACCGCTCGAGATATCAAAAATCCCCTCGCAAACTTTCATCCTCAATGTCTTGACTTCATGCTGACCGAGTTTCGTGCCGTTTGTTTGAATTCTCTAGGAGGAGTATTTCACATTCCATTGCGTGTGTTTTACCAACAACCCTAAATAGCCCACTTCCTGTTGGGCTGGGGTAAAAAGTAAGAGTGTGAAGTATATATGAAACGAGGAGATCTACATGTGTACCGAGTTTCATATTATTACATGCAAGCGTGTTTGAGTTATGGACCATGTTTTCGGACCCCGTTCCAGGGGGCGCTGTCGAGCCCCCCTGCCACGCCCGGGTACCATCTTCAGCCCGGCCCTGATGGCCGCGGGTTCTGACATGTGTGCAAAGTTTCAGGAGTTTTTGAGCATGTTAAGGCCTCCAAAAGTGTCCAAAAGGTAGTAAAAAAATAATAAGAATAATAATAATAATAATAATAATAATAATAATAATAAATAATCCTAAGGAAAACAATAGGGCCTTCGCCCTTTGGGCTTGGGCCCTAATAAGGTCCTATTATGGTATAATAGTGTGTAATGTTGCTGTTTGAGCATGAAAAAGTCCCTCCAGCGGGAGTAATTCTCTTTATCAGTGTCAGTGTTTCTGAACTCTGTTGCGCCTGAGGCTGTTCCGGTACACGTGTGTGTGTGTGTGTGTTTGTGTTTGTGTGTGTGTGTGTGTTTGTGTGTGTGTGTGCTTCTCTCCCTGTTGTTTCCGCTGTCTCTCCTCCTGTCTGTTTCTCATAGGTTATTCGCCCTAACTGGACGTGATGTCAGCGCGCGCAGTGGTTTGTCACGGAAAGCGCGGGCGTCTTTTAAAAGAGGAACGGAAGTGCAAAATCCCCAGAGGGAGAGCGAGAGAGAGAGAGCATGTGTTGCCCACTTTGTTGAATGCTGTTGAAATTGTTTTCATAGCTTTGATTGTGAAATCTGTGAAGCTTGAGTGAGCAATTGATAATGTTTTTTCTCTCCCTCATATTTCTTTCTTTTAGTGGTTGATCACATATGTAACTTGAGAACAAACTGCCTGAGTCATGGAGGATGTAGGCATTTTTGACATACTTTTCTCCTGTTTATGTTTAGTAGAGGACTTTCTGTTAATTATTTTGTCCTGGCCTAGCCCTTTTGCATTCTTATTTTTTTGTTTGAACTGCTGGGAGAACTTGTTTCCCTCTAACCTCACAATAAAAAAAAAAACAAGACATTGAGAAAGTTCTTGTAAAAGTAATCTGCATGATTATTTTCCTTTATGTTTCACCCCTGAACCCTAGACCATGGGTCGTAACAACTCCTCGAAACGCCTCCATTATAGTCTTGAGTTTCTCCCGGGAACGAACACGTCCCAATATTCCTCTTTATAATAATTCATACGCAGAATAAAGGGGCGGGGCCTGGTTGAGTTAGTTAGTAGTGTGTTAAACTGGCGGTTATGGAAAGGGGCGGGACATTTCCCAAACACACTCGAAGCGCTCGACCAATCACAACACACTGCTCCAGCCGACCAATCAGAGCACAGTGTGCTTTTCAGGAGGAGGGGCTTCATAGAGACAGGAAGTAAACAGAGCGGTACTGACAGACTGGGAAGAGAGGAGCCGCAACAATGGAGAATTTGAGGAGAATAATCAACATTCAAGCAGGAAAACCTGTTCTAGTATCAAGACTTTTAAAAAAAGGGCATACGTTGAAGTTTCGTTATATGCTTGTGACTTACGAAGCGACCTTGAGTTTAAAGAAAGGCACTATATACATACCATTAAAGAACACATTGGCATTGCTTGAAGTCACAAGAAGCAATACAACATGTTCTAATAGTGCCTCTAGGCCCGTCCTACTGAGGTAATCACTGAGGTAATTAATGTGAAACACTTGCAGAGGATTATAAAAGGTAATGGTTCTCTGACTTGGGGTGGCTTCTGTTACCCTCTGGTTTTTCTGTTATTTTGGGTTGCTGTTTTATTTGTTATTTGTTTGCTTTATATATTAGTTTAGTTTGGGAAGTTATGTTGGCAGGCCTGTGTTATTGGAACGTGTTTTTGTGTTTTGCGTTAATTACGTAGCTTATTCTTTATTGTCAATAAAGACTCTTTGACTGGCTTTTGTTCTCGTTGCCTCCCTCATTTGTCGCGGCTCAGAGCCGGCCGTGACTCTAAAACCATTTTTAGAGCCACAATAGGTCCTCTCTAAAAAAATTGACAGCACTGTGAGCTAACAAGAACAAACAATGTTTGTGTTTATCACAGAGTTTAGAGTCGGAAGTTTATCACACTGAGAATCAATGCGAGCACCTGTAACCCTGGTAGACGAGCATTTCTATTCTAACCCTTTAACCCGATTTCGCTTCTCTGTTTGCGATCAGATCATCTTAAGCCGCTAAACTCCAGGAATGTTTTCAGTTCAATTATCCAGTAAGTGAATTCATTCAAACAATCAGTCCAAAACAGCACTAATGTAAAGAAAACCAGGCTGATTACATCAGAGGTGGCAGAGAAAATAGATTTCAGTGAATTATTCCAGTTATTCATATAATTCATTATTTATTCTAGGGTCTGTTTAACTTTAAAACGAGGTCCAGTTCGGTAGCGCAATTTAACTTGTCTAAAATGTAAACAAGCTTTTTGCTGTTGCACTGTACACACTATACACTGTGAATTCTGTAAAAGTTCTGTGAAAAAGTTTTTAGTTTTTTTCGTGTGCATACGAAATTATATGGACTCTTTGGTATACCATTAGGTTATAAGGTGTCCTTTTGTCCTTTTTTGGAAAGGCACCTACATTTACCTTAAATAAAGCTTGCAGAAAATACTATTCCCTTTCGAATGGGAACTCGCACTGCGTCTGAGAAGGCGCTATGGAGAACGCCTCAGCATGACCGGTGTCTGAAGCACGTGTGCAAACGCGACAATTGTAATGGCCAGTGAGAGCCTATGACGTCAATACCAGTGCGATCGTGTGTATAAAAGGGTGCCTGAGGAACGCGTCCTCCTCCTCATCGTCTTCAGGAGCCGTTTGGATGGATGTGTAAGACAGAAACGCCACGGGTGGAGTGTGCGTGACTCCTCGAGCTGGATATGTTCATATGATGCATTTGAGAGAGTACTGAAAGAGACTGGTCAGACTTCTTTTATTCTTTCCAGAGGGATAGTAGTCAGCATTTGCACGAGCGCGTTCGGCTCTCAAGGGAGTTAAAGACACTCATAGCTATGCATTCGTGCCAGAAGACTCTGCTCTCGCTTGATTTGCGATAGAAAAAAACAGTTCTGCCTAAGAGCATACTCCGCTTGTTCTCAGGGTTGTCATCCTGAGTTCTCCACTCTACAAGCATTAGTTTAAACATTAGTGTCAGGTTGAATGGCTCTCGTGAGCTAATATTTGTTTAGTGCTCCCCTTGCTCTGAGGGTTGTCATGCAGAGTACTCTAGTACCCTAGGCCTCTGTCTATTGTTTGAGTCAAGCTGATTGGCATTCTATGTGCCTCCTTTTAAACTGAACCGTAAGTTTAGTTACGGTTGACCTCCCAGGGGCTAGACCAATATGATTTTGGCAAAGATAAAATAAGATCTGCCTTATGATGGTTCGGTTCAGGTCTTATTGTCAGATTGAATGGCCCTCTGTGGGCCCCCTTGACAGACCGTATAATGTTCAGGCGTTGTTAGTGCTCCCTTCGCTTTAGAGCAGTGGTTCTCAACCCTGTCCTGGCGTACCCCCAACACTACACATTTTCCTTGTCTCCCTAATCAAACACACCTGATTCAACTCATCAGCTCATTAACCCATGTGATAATGAGCTGATGAGTTGAATCAGGTGAGTTTGATTAGGGAGACAAGAAAAACGTTTGGGTGTTGGGGGTACGCCAGGACAGGGTTGAGAAGCACTGCTTTAGAGGGTCATTATGCTGTGTACCTTAACTTTTGTGTATGCACTTAACTTTTTTGAGAGTTAAGTTGAATGGCTTTCTCTAAGCCTCCTTGACAAGCTTTATTTTAGTTGAGCATTGGTAGTACTCCCCTCGTTTTGGAGGGTTATGTTTGAGCTCCTTAAGAGCTCATTTTCATTGCTAGAGTCAAGTTGAAGAGCTTTATGAGCCTCCTTGACAAGTTCAGTAAACTATTTGAGTTATATGGCTCTTAATGAGCCTCGTTGACAAACCTACATTGTTTAAATGTCATGCTGAATACTTCACTCTTTAGAGCTTTGTTTATCTTTAGTGTCAAGTGGAATGGCTCCAGGTGAGCCTTGACAAAGAGTGTCGTTAGGTCTCCTCTTGTTCAGAGAGCTGTCCTGTCGAGGCCTCTACTCCCCAGAGCTTTGCATGGTTGGGTACCAGGGTCTGTCTACGGTCTCAAGATAGGAGTGGTACTGGGTCTCTAGATAGAAGTGGTACTGGGTCTCTAGATAGGAGTGGTACTGGGTCTCTAGATAGGAGTGGTACAGGGTCTCTAGATAGGAGTGGTACTGGGTCTCTTGATAGGAGTGGTACGTCTCTAGATAGCAGTGTTACTGGGTCTCTAGATAGGAGTGGTACTGGGTCTCTAGACAGGAGTGGTACAGGGTCTCTAGATAGCAGTGGTACTGGGTCTCTAGATAGGAGTGGTACTGGGTCTCTAGATAGCAGTGGTACTGGGTCTCTAGATAAGGAGTGGTACTGGGTCTCTAGATAGCAGTGGTACTGGGTCTCTAGATAGGAGTGGTACTGGGTCTCTAGATAGCAGTGGTACTGGGTCTCTAGACAGCAGTGGTACTGGGTCTCTAGATAGGAGTGGTACTGGGTCTCCAGATAGCAGTGGTACTGGGTCTCTAGATAGGAGTGGTACTGGGTCTCTAGATAGGTGTGGTACTGGGTCTCTAGATAGGAGTGGTACTGGGTCTCTAGATAGGAGTGGTACAGGGTCTCTAGATAGCAGTGTTACTGGGTCTCTAGATAGCAGTGGTACAGGGTCTCTAGATAGGAGTGGTACTGGGTCTCTAGATAGGTGTGGTACAGGGTCTCTAGATAGCAGTGTTACTGGGTCTCTAGATAGGAGTGGTACAGGGTCTCTAGATAGGAGTGGTACTGGGTCTCTAGATAGGTGTGGTACAGGGTCTCTAGATAGGAGTGGTACTGGGTCTCTAGATAGGAGTGGTACAGGGTCTCTAGATAGCAGTGGTACTGGGTCTCTAGATAGGAGTGGTACTGGGTCTCTAGATAGCAGTGGTACTGGGTCTCTAGATAAGAGTGGTACAAGGTCTCTAGATAGCAGTGGTACTGGGTCTCTACATAGGAGTGGTACTGGGTCTCTAGATAGCAGTGGTACTGGGTCTCTAGACAGCAGTGGTACTGGGTCTCTAGATAGGAGTGGTACTGGGTCTCTAGGTAGCAGTGGTACTGGGTCTCTAGATAGCAGTGGTACTGGGTCTCTAGACAGCAGTGGTACTGGGTCTCTAGATAGGAGTGATGCTGGGTCTCTAGATAGCAGTGGTACTGGGTCTCTAGATAGCAGTGGTACTGGGTCTCTAGACAGCAGTGGTACTGGGTCTCTAGATAGGAGTGATGCAGGGTCTCTAGATAGGAGTGGTACTGGGTCTCTAGATAGGAATGGTACTGGGTCTCTAGATAGCAGTGGTACTGGGTCTCTAGATAGGAGTGGTACTGGGTCTCCTCTCATCCTGAAGAGTTGTGCTATTGGGGTTTTCACTCCTCTGAGCCCTGTGGGTCAGCAGAGTCGAGTGGCAAGGCTCTCTGTGAGCCTCCTCGATAACACGGTTTTAGTGTAAAGGGTGATTAAATCTCCTCTCATTTTAGAGAGTCGTCTTACTGAGGCTTTCACACCCTAGAGATCCGCCTAGATGACGTTGCCAAGTGGTACAGCTTTCAGCGAGCATCCTTGGTAGTCTTGCCTTTTTAGTAAAATGGTGTAGTTAGGCCTCCACTCATTCTAGAGTTATCCCGTTGAGGCCTCCCCTGTCCAGAGCTCTTCCTTCTAGACACTAGCACTAGGTCTCGTTATGAGTGTCTTTGGCCGCTGTCCTTAGGGTAGAGTGTGGTTAGGCTCTCTTTAAAGAAGTCATCTCTGTAGATGTAACGTGTATATTCTGTTTTGCTTTGGTTCTGTTCTGTTTCTGTTCCACAATTGTGAATGTTGACCTAGTTTCTTTGTGTGTGCCAGTTAGCCTAATTAAGTTCACCTTATATTAATTTAATTGATTGGTTTGGTCTGTCTATTTAAGCTCTGTTTCCTTCAGTTTTTTGTCAGTTCTTTGTTTGAATAAAAGTTAAACTGCTGTGTTTAGATCCTTTACTCCTTGTTTATTGCAACACAGCTGTGACAATAAAATCTCACTGAATCTTTTTCTAAGAGTGTAGAGACTCAATTGTGCAACATCCACATGGGCGAGTCCTCAACTCTTTATGAGATGAAAGTATAATCAAATTATCCACACTATCATAGCTTAATGGGAATGTTAACAAAACGTTATTAGAATATATTTGTATTATCTGGGGTGTTTTTAGGTATAACCCATCTTATTCAAATTACCTTTGTGCTGCCTCTTTGGCAAGCAAGTGTTCACTATACATAACTGTTCTTCTCGTGTCAGGTGCATTATTAAATAGCGCCCGTCCCATAGCAAACACCTACCACCATAGGGGCATGCAGAAGAATCCAGGGATGGTGAGGACCAGCAACAGCGTTCTCCAGTCTCGCAAGAAGTAGGCCGCCAGGGGAAGCATCATGTACCCGATGGAGAAGAAAAGACACACGCCAAGAGTGGAGTAGATGTCACGAACGGATGGGCTGAATATTTCCATTCCTAGGGGAAGGACATTTTCATAAAACATTTTTTTTAGTTTAATCTACAGTCCACAGTCTGAATTATTGAGAATATTTTCAAAGTAGATTCTGAGACAAAAACATGCATATGTTTTTAAACATCCTAAAAATGTGCTGGTAGAACAAATGTGCCGCCAGTCATCATTTTCAATCATTTTTATATGACTGAAAACAGTAATGTAAAGATCAGTTGTGATTATTCAATGCTAATATAAAGCGTACACTAAAAAGAATCACAGCACATCAAAAGCCTTTACCTAAAGCAAATGCTGTCAAATAGTTTGAAATCTGGCCCATTCCAGCAATGAAAAACAACACGCAAAACATCACCCAGGATGGGGAGAAGACTTGAATGAAGGTGAATGCCGTCTGAATCCCCATGGTAATAAACAGCACTATTTTCCTGCCAAACCTGAAAACCAAGAAGAAGAAAAAACAAGTTTATTTCCAATAGGCAACTTTCCAGTTTTCACCAGTTTTTACGAGAGTGAGCGCTTTCTGCTCTCTTTCTGTGTATAGGCCACTGCTTTCACAATTTGAATAAATTGTGGAAAATATGCATAATTATAACTATTGCAACAGACGGGAGAAAAAAATCTGATTTGTCAAAATAGATCTGTGTATTAAGTCTTGAAGTGTAAAAGGGAACTGAGACACCAGCCATCCAATGTAATCTTTAATGCGTTTCATTGTTCGCCATTTTAATAACTTTTCACTTAACCTTTTTTAAACAATGGAAATTTTTTTATCTTAATTGAGAAATACTCTACTTGTTGTTTAATTGATTATTTACTTAATACAGTGAATTCAGGTAAAATGGGACAATTTCTGCCATTGAGACTGGGAAAAATGTCCCAATTATCCTGAATTACCCAAATACACTGATCCCAGCCCGGCTTTCTGATGATTCGGCTTCTTTTAAAATGATTTGCATTGGCAGAGAGAAAAAAAAACATAGTAAATGGCCAATTTTTGTTTAAAACACTAATGACTTGCTTTGATACAGCAGTTTAATAAACAATATCACACTTGAATTCCTGAAATCACAATCAATCAGGATGACCAATGGTCTAATTCTTTGCCGAACGAGATCTTTGTTCTTGCCATTAAATAATTATAATATTCACATGTGGCTTGTGGGGAACAAAAGGTTTGATGCTTTCTAACCTGTCAGAAATCTGTCCAGAGATGACAGAACCAGTCAAAACCCCAGAGAAGAAGAGAGAGGTGGTCAATGGCACTCTCCAGTCATCCGAACACACCAAATCCCACTGCCGATGAACACACGGCAGGGTGTGAAGGGATTATATCCATTTGTAGAAGGAAAATAAAACAATGTTCAAAGTTACGTTTTTGAAAGGTTACGTTACGGTTTGACCCATGCAAGCCGGGAGTGATTTACATTATTTTTGACACTTCTATTCCTGATTGAATACAGGAAAAATGGAGACAGGGGCTAGTTGTCACAACGGCTTTTACAGTAACTTTAGGATTTTCTGATAAAAATTATATTTACATAAATATTTGTTTTCCGTGAAACCCATAGTTTAACTCAAAATCCAAGATACTGATATAGACTTTGTTTGTCCATGTCTTACAAAACAGGAATAAGAATCGACCCATACTGATCTTATTGTGAACGATTCATCTTGAAAGAAAATGTCATAACTTGCTCTTTCTGTGATATGAATTATGTCTCCACACAATGCATTTCGATTTTTTTTTTTTTTTTTTTTTCACCCAATTTTGATTAAAATGTTTTCCCTGTTCATAAAGCAGTTGTACATCACAATATGGAAGTTACGTTGCATGCAATTTTGGTTTCAATTTCCGAAAATATTTGGTCATTCTGTCAAAACTTGTCCATTATGTCCAAAAGTATCATTTACTGATTAACATATGAACACACACTGTAGGATGCACATCCTACAAGAGTATTGCTTATAAATGTCAATATCACAATAAGATAGTTTTAATTTTTTTTAGATTTTTTTGTCACCTGTTTTTGTGCTATTTTATTAATTGTTTTGTTTCACAATTATCATTCAGCTTGTAAAGTTACTACATATCCTTTAACAGACTTTAAATACATTTCCTTATTTCTTATTTCAAACAAAGACAAATAAAATGCTGTCTCTATCTGGTCAACATGTTTTCACTGTACTGGATGTTTTTCTGTAGGACAGAAATGTGCAAATGTTCAATTGTTTTTGTAGTCAATACCTCAAGGCATGCGTCTATACAGAACTGACTTTCACAAAACCATACACCGGACTAAAAGCCTGATATAACAGCGGTATAATGTTAGTTTAACGTTAGACATTCGGTTTCATACCCATAAACTCTGCATTTCATGTTTTCAATCCAAACCAACTCAGATATACATGAACAAACACCCTTTGCATAACACAGGGCTTAAATACAAGAAATAAAATATGTAATAATAAGCCAATTAACTAACCAAATAAACAATTTAACTATATGACATTATTATATCAAACTAATAGTAAAATGTTTAGAAAGATACCCCTTTAATTGCAAACGGCTTTTTTTTGGGGGGGGGGATTTGCATTTCATGTGTTTTATAATAATCTGGTATTTTGTATGTACAGTACGGACCCCATTTAAACTAAACTACAACACTGTTTGACCTAAAGATGTCAAATCAAAAGGGAATTATATTCTGAATAATTTACAGTTGCGCTTTGATACCTTGTTGAGTTGTAGTTTAATCGATTTAAATGGGTTCAGTAGCCTACTGTATATAAAATATACCAGATTAATAATCTAAAGCAAGCCTTGTGCAACATGAGGAATAATATTCTGAGTAATTTACAGTTGGATTGGTAGCTTTAGGTCAAACGGTGTTGTAGATTAATGGATTTAAATGGGTTCAGTGCGAAAAATACCATACTATAATGTACAATATACCAGATTAATAATCTGAAAAGCAAGCCTTGTGTATAAAAGGGAATCCTATTCTGAGTAATTTACAGTTGGTTTGATGCAAACGGTGTTGTAGTTTGATGGATTTACAGTATTGCATAAATTTAAAGTTCCAAAATTTGATAAAACATGAGATGCTAATCCAAAAACAGAGCCTTGTGCAATAAAAGGGATATCTTTCTGAACATTTTACTATTAGTTTGATACAATAATGTCATATAGGCCTAGTTAAATTGTTTAATAAAGCTAATTAATATAGTCAAACCAAAATTTATTCAGACACCTTCAACATTTCTCATAGTAATGAATATGAGCAGTAAATTGGAAATTGAGCGATATCGCCTAATATGTCACAGTTTATTTTGCTATCCTCACTTACATAAATTAACTATAGTGTCCTGCACCCACTAGTAAAAATAATAACAATTTAATCATTTTTGGTTTGACTGTAAATCTTATTTCTTGAAATTAAGCCTTGTGCTATGCCAAGGGTGCTTGTTTATGTATTTATGAGTTGGTTTGGACTGAATACATGAAGTGCAGAGAGCTTAATGGGTATGAAACCGAATGTCTAACGGATGTCAAGCGTTAAACTATCACTGGAGCGACAGGTGGAGACGAGCCGGAACGCGCTATGAAGAAAGCCCAGAGTATCAGCCTTTCTCGGGGTCCCGGAGACCCCAGATCCGGCCCTTCCCAAACCACACGCCAATCTGAGCTTCAGTACATCGAGCTGGCTCTGGCTGGAGGAAGGAGAAAGCATCGAAAACAAACCTCTGTAACAATCGTGGAGATGTATATGTCATTATCATACACCCAGCCGTCCATACAGGTTTCTCGAGGAATATCCGAGACATTCACATCCACCCACGGGAGCAAACCCCTGTCCGAGTAGTTTTTCACGATGTCCACTCGGTGTCGAGAGCATTTACTGAGGCGAGACTCCTCGTCCAGAGGAATGGACGCGTTTCTCCATTCACCCGTGATGTTCAGCGCCGTGGGAATCAGACAGTGATGAGCGGGTGTATCGCCCATGAAAACCATGGATAACCCCGTGAAGCCATTGGGAATAATGCTGAAACACAACAGAATGAACAGATTCCTTTGGAAAGGTCCCCAGTCTCCCAGGAACGCGGTGCTGTCATCGTAGTCTGGAGAGTTCATGATAGTCGCAGCACATCTGCGACAAAACCTTCTTCTTCGCTTTCAACGCGCCTCGCTAACTCCTCATGAGTAGCCTATTACCTCCACCTACTGTATAGCTTACATGTGTGATGTATCTGTATTGTTTTACTTTTTATACGAGGATGTAATGCTGCCCCACCCACCCCGAGGCTCAGCTCCCTCCTCCAGCGTACGAACTGGGCTCCTCAACCTCGAGGATGAGCAAAGCACCGCGATCCCTGTGTGGCAGGCCGCGTTTACATTCATCATTCGCAGTCATGAATTCGTCAGGTTGGGTATCGTTTGAATTTTAACGATCTCGATTCCGATTCTGCTTATCAATTCCGATTTTTATCGATTCCTAATTTTGATTCCAATGAGGTAAAAAAAAAAAAAAGAATTAAAAACCCACTTAGATATTATTCACATTTAGTCTTATTGCAAAACATGTAATTGTATCTGAATATCATGAGCAGAAATCATCAGCTAAAGAACACTTACACAAGCAGCGTTTGCCTGAGGTTTAAAAACACCATAGAAGAACAACAACTAGCCGAACTAATATACATTTGAACCATTAAAATCAAGTAACAAATAAAAACAAATTAATTTTCTTTTTATTATTGAAATCAACAATGACATCATTACTCAGAGAAATATTATTTTTTGATATCAAGAATTAAATTCCAACTAGTAATAACTATAATTCTTGATATCTGTAATTGTATTTTCATCATAGCCTGCCATTCAAATTCAATTGTTGATATCAAAAATGTATTTCTTACTAAATCAGAAATACAATTCTTACTAGTAAAAATCATAATTTTTCATATCGAACATAACTTTGTTACTAGTAAAAATATAAATTCCTGATATCAAGAACTCAATTTTGTATTCCAACATTTAAATTTGTTATTTTCGATAGGGCTATCTGATAATTTAATATTTCTGATGTAGGCCTATATCAATAGTGTGATAATAGTACATCAGAACGCCGGCTCATTATTGGCTGACGCTGGTCACGTGACCACCACACACATGATGCTGACGCAGGAGCAGCCAATGGAGAGCCCAGAGGCGCTAAACTGTTTACACTACGTCCACAGTGTAGGAGAATGACATGGAAGAGAAGAGATTGTTGAATAAAGTCGTTATTTTATTGGGTTTTTTTGCGGACAAAAAGTCTTCTCGTCGCTTAATAACATTCAGGTTGAACCACTGGAGTCACATGGAATTTTTTAACGATGTCTTTACTACCTTTCTGCGCCTTGAAAGTTGCAATGATGTTGCTGCCTCATGGGGGGTTCAGAAGCCTCTCGGATTTAAGCGAAAATATCTTAATTTCTGTTCTGAAGATGAACAAAGAGACATGAGGGTGAGTAATTAATTAATCTATTTCATTTTTGGGTGAACTAACCCTTTAAATAGCCATTATATAATACAGGTCCGGGAAGTGCTCTCTCAGTTGCAGGAAGATATCAAACCCTGAAATGACACCTTGAACAATAAAGCCAGAGAACAGAAGAGTCATTTTATATCGTCATCTAGCAGTGTCAGAAATTAACTTTCCCATTATGCTCAATTATTCATTTTTCAGGGGCATTTTTTTTAACCTTTTTAAGGACATTCTAATCTTTTTATATATATTTATCATCTTTTATACTAAATTCTTCAATCAATCAAATTAAATCAGTATCACTATCAACCAAAGAAGTTGCATCTGAATTCTCAAAGTAGCATTTAGATGTATTTACAAACTGTTTAATGGATTTACACAGTGTTAGGGGATTAAAGTTTAATGAGATTATGAGATTAAAATGAGGCTGGATCGCTGATCGATTGCTCTTGTCTGCCTCGCTGCCTGCTGTGTGTTTGTTTGCTTCGAGGTTGTAAGCTCCGCCTGAGCCTCGTATTTCTTTCTGTTTTGAGCCATCATTTATCATTTACTATCATTTCTAGTTGTTTATACTACTAAATACAGCTTACCCAACATCTGAGATTAAATTTACATCTTTAGCTTCCGTTATTGTTAACACAGCATGCTAACTCGCTAACGTTAGCCTGTTAACTCGCCACCCGTGCGATTTATTTATTTTCTCTTGCGCGCCTGCGCCTTTGAGTTCATAAGTCCAGGTAAGTAAGAATCAGTCAACAAACACGCTGAGTAATGTCTTCTTGTCCTGTTATTGTCACCTGTGTCACATGTCATATGTTTAGTATAGCCTTCTCCGATGGCAATATAGGATTTATATGTGATAAATGCAAGGAGACAGTCAGGCTGACGGAGAAGATTTCAGAACTAGAGACACGCATCCAAACTTTAATTGAGGATGGTAAGAATGCTAGATCTTTAGATAGTGTTTTGGATGCGCCTAGCATAGTGAACTCTTTACATGATTCGGTTCCGGCTGAAGTAGAGCCCGTGCAGCAGGGCAGATGGGTGACTGTGAGAGATCGCCGCTCTAGTCGCGGATCAAAGAACCACTCTTCCGTTCCGATTCCCATAACAAATCGATTTGCCCCACTCAGTGAAACACCCACTGAGAATTCTGTTGATTGTGCCCTTGTAATTGGTGATTCGATCACACGGAACGTGAAAATAGAGACACCAGCCACCATAGTCACATGTTTGCCGGGAGCCAGAGCGCCTGACATCAAAGCAAATTTAAAAGTGCTGGCTAATGCTAATCGTAAATTCTCTAAGATCATTATTCAGGTCGGCACTAATGATGTTCGACTCAAGCCAGTCGAAGATCACCAAAATTAATATTAAAGAGGTGTGTGAACTCGCAAGTATGATGTCAGGCACTGTAATTTGCTCTGGCCCCCTTCCTGTTTGCATGAGTGATGAGATAGTTAGTAGATTGGCCTCACTGAATCGCTGGCTGTCTGAGTGGTGTCCGCAAAATAATGTAGAATTCATAGACAATTGGAAAAGTTTTTGGGGCAAGCCTGACCTGTTGAAAAGAGATGGTATTCATCCCTCCTGGGATGGTGCTGCTCTTCTCTCTAGTAATTTGGCTCATAGTCTTAGAGCTAAAACATGACAATCTGGGGCTCAGGTCAGGAAGCAGACAGACTGGCTAAACCGACCGTCTGCTAGCGGCCTCGCGTCACCAAGGTCAGATAAATCCCATCACATAGAGCCTCTTTCACCTAGATATCATCATATAGAGACTGTGTCTGTTCCCCGAATTTGGAAATCCAAAAAACGTCAGGTTAAAAATTTAATTGATGTTCAACAAATAAAAAACAGATATAATACAGATGAGCAAATGATAAAGCTTGGGTTGCTGAATATTCGATCCCTTACTCCAAAATCACTCATAGTTAATGATATGATTTCAGATTATAATCTAGATGTGCTGTGTTTGTGTGACGATCTGCGGCTGTAGTGCCCGCTTGAGCCTCTGGAGGGCACTCTTTCCTAGTTTATTGTTTCCATTATGTTTCACCCTGGTCTGATTATGGTTTATTTGTTGCACCTGTTTTAGATTGAGCGTCCCTGATTTAAGCCTGAGTTTTCCCTTTGTTCAGGGCTCAGTATTGTTTGTATGTGTCTGACTGCATTACCTAGCCTTGTTCCAGTTTCCTTGTATTCTAGTGTTTCGGTTCCCTGATTATCTGCCTGTTCCCGGTTTCCCGTTTGCTTTATCCCTGCACGGATTTGATGTTTGTTTGGACTGCTTACCTGGTTTTGACCCCTGCCTGTTTCCTTGTACCTGTCTCTGGATTCTCCTCTTAATAAAGCCTGCGTTTTGATCACCTCTGTCCATGTTCCATGTGCAGTTTCATGACAGTTTGACAGAAACCTGGTTAAAACCAAATGATTATATTACTTTAAATGAGTCAACCCCACAAGATTACAGTTATAAACATGAACCTCGTCTTAAAGGCAAAGGGGGAGGTGTTGCTGTAATTTATAGTAATATTTTCAAAACCACTAAGAAATCTAGTTTTAAATATACTTCTTTTGAAGTGTTGGTTCTTAATGTAAAAATATATAGTGTAAACGATAAATCACATTTGAGAATTCTGCTGGCTACTGTATACAGGCCACCAGGGCACCATAAAGATTTTATCAAAGAATCTGCGGACTTTCTATCAGAATTAGTATTGGCTGCAGATAAAGTACTAATTGTTGGTGATTTTAATATACATGTAGATAATGAAGATTAGATTAGATATTGTTGCACCAATTAGATTAAAAAAGGTTAGAGAGAAAACTAAAGCACCATGGTACAATAGTACTACACATGCTATCAAGAGAGAAACTCGTAACTTAGAGCGTAAATGGAAACAAACTAATTTAGAGGTCTTTAGAATCGCGTGGAAAGACAGTGTGTCACGTTATAAAAAGGCTCTAAAAGCAGCCAGGGCTGAGCATCTCCGCAAACTAATAGAAAATAACCAAAATAATCCAAGGTTTTTATTTAACACCGTGGCTAGACTAACAAATAAACAGACATCACCAGAGCAAAATATTCCGTCACAGTATAGTTGTAATGATTTTATGAATTACTTCAATGAGAAAATAGAAAGCATCCGAAATACAATTGTAAATGTACAATCCTCTATGGTGTCTTATGATTCAGCCTCAATTATCGCCCCTCAAGAACAACTACACCGCTTTACAACTGTAGGACAGGAAGAGCTAAATAAACTTATCATTGCATCTAAACCAACAACATGTTTATTAGATCCAATACCCACTAAACTACTGAAAGAAGTGTTACCTGTAGTGGAAGAGCCTCTTCTCAATATTATTAACTCGTCTTTATCTTTAGGTCATGTTCCAAAAATATTCAAGCTGGCAGTAATAAAACCTCTTATTAAGAAACCGCAATTAGATCAAAATAACTTAGCAAATTACAGACCCATTTCAAATCTTCCATTTATGTCTAAAATACTAGAAAAAATTGTGTCCGCTCAATTGTGCTCTTTCTTGCAAGAAAATGAGATATATGAAAAATTTCAGTCAGGATTCAGACCGCATCATAGCACAGAAACTGCGCTAGTTAAAATTACAAATGATTTACTTTTAGCTTCTGACCAAGGCTGTATCTCAATATTAGTTCTACTCGATCTTAGCGCTGCGTTCGACACTATAGATCACAAAATACTCTTGGATCGACTACAAAACTACACTG
Source organism: Rhinichthys osculus (assembly GCA_029959095.1). NCBI lineage: Eukaryota > Metazoa > Chordata > Actinopteri > Cypriniformes > Leuciscidae > Rhinichthys > Rhinichthys osculus. The sequence goes on along the minus strand of JARWKJ010000014.1, from coordinate 1,774,950 downwards.
GTGTTCAGGGACAGGCATTAAGTTGGTTCAGATCGTACTTATCGGACCGTTACCATTTTGTTTGTTTAAATGGGGAAAAATCGAAGATAACGTCAGTAGACTATGGAGTGCCGCAAGGATCGGTGTTAGGCCCTCTGCTATTCTCAATATATATGCTGCCACTTGGTAATATTATAAGAAAACATGGAATTAATTTCCACTGCTATGCTGATGACACTCAATTATATATTTCATCACGACCAGATGAAAACACTAACTCATCAAAATTGACAGAATGTCTTAAAGATATAAAATGCTGGATGACGTGTAATTTCCTGCTATTAAATCCAGATAAAACGGAGGTATTACTTATTGGTCCAAAAAACTACCCACAAAATCTCTTACAATACAACTTTAATTTAGAAGGATGTCCTTTTACCTTATCGACTACAGTAAAAGACCTGGGTGTTATACTAGACCGCAACTTGTCTTTCGAAAATCATATTTCATATGTTACAAGAACTGCCTTTTTCCACCTTAGAAACATTGCTAAATTACGTAACATGCTATCTGTTTCCGATGCAGAAAAGTTAGTTCATGCATTCATGACCTCGAGACTAGATTACTGTAATGCCTTATTAGCTGGTTGTCCTGCATCCTCAATAAACAAGCTACAGTTAGTCCAAAATGCAGCCGCTAGAGTTCTTACTAGGTCAAGAAAGTATGATCATATAACACCGATTTTATCATCTCTGCACTGGTTACCTATTAAGTTCTGTATCAATTACAAATTACTTCTACTGACCTATAAAGCCCTAAATGGTTTAGCTCCTGTGTATTTAATGGACCTTCTATCGCCCTACAATCCATCGCGTTCGTTAAGATCACTAAATTCGACGCTTCTGGTCATTCCTAGGATATCTAAGTCCACTAAAGGAGGGAGGGCGTTCTCACATTTAGCTCCTAAACTCTGGAATAGCCTTCCTGATACTGTTCGTGGCTCAGACTCGCTCTCCCAGTTCAAAACTAGATTAAAGACGCATCTCTTTAGCCAAGCATTCACATAATGCTTACCTTCTATTGTTGAATCAGATCGAATGCATTAATATTATGAACAGCAGCTACGCTAATTATTTCCCATCTGCTTTTCTGCTGTTATCTCGGGACGCTAGTCCCGAGGTAAATAGCGTTCGTCAGCTCCAGTTTGTATCCAGACTCTCACGGAGACTTCGGATGCCCCAACACCTGCGATGAGACGACTCGACGCCTGTGAAGAGACGACTCAACGTCGGCGATATGTTATGCCCTAAATTAATACATGATGATTAACTAACTATATTCTTCTATGTACATTTCTGAAATGCACTTTCTGTAAAGCCGCTTTGAAACAATATGTATTGTGAAAAGCGCTATACAAATAAATTTGAATTGAATTGAATTGAATGAAAAAGATGCTTTGGGATTGGCATTTAAAGATATTGTAAACTCAATTGGAGTTAGACAACACGTGTCGGGACCTACTCATTGTCGTAATCATACTCTAGATCTAATATTATCACATGGAATAGATGTTGATGCCGTTGAAATTCTGCAGCAGAGCGATGACATCTCAGATCATTATCTAGTCTCATGTAAATAACATTTAGCCAAGGCTGCAAAGCCGACTCCGTGTTATAAATACATTAGACCTATAACTTCTGCCACTAAAGATTGCTTTATCAATAATCTTCCTAATCAGTTTCATCATCTCAGCATCCCAGATAGCTTAGAAGAACTCGATATTGCAACAGAAACTTTTAACTCTCTCTTTTCCAGCACTTTAGACGCAGTTGCTCCATTGTGCTTAAAGAAGATTAAAGAAAATAGTCCAACGCCGTGGTACAACGAGCACACCCAGGCCCTTAAGAGAGCAGCCAGAAAAATGGAGCGCAACTGGAAGAAAACTAAACTAGAGGTATTTCGGATTTCATGGAAAGAGAGCTCGATTGCTTACAGAGAGGCATTACAAGCTGCTAGATCTGCTTATTTTTCAACCCTATTAGAAGAAAATAAACATAATCCTAGGTATTTATTTGAAACAGTAGCTAAACTAACGAAAAAGAAAGCTTCAACCCCAGAAGTGTCCAAGCAACACAGCAGTAATGACTTTATGAACTTCTTCACTTATAAGATCGATAATATCAGGGACAAAATTATAACTATGCAACTGTCTACCACAGTATCGCATCAGGGAGTGCATTGTAGTCTCCATGAGGAAAAATTTGATTCGTTTGTTGCCATAGGAGAGGACGAATTTTCTAAACTTATTAAATCATCTAAATCGACAACATGTATGTTAGACCCTATACCGACTAAGCTACTGAAAGAGATGCTTCCAGAGGTCATATATCCTCTTCTTAATATCATTAATTCGTCTTTGTCTCTAGGATACGAACCAAAAACCTTTAAACTGGCTATGATAAAACCGCTTGTTAAAAAAACACAACTTGACAGTACAGAATTAGTCAATTACAGGCCGATCTCGAATCTGCCTTTTCTGTCAAAGATATTAGAAAAAGCAGTATCCTCACAACTGTGTTCCTTTCTAGAAAGAAATGATATCTGCGAGGATTTTCAGTCAGGATTCTGACCGTACTATAGCACTGAGACCGCTCTCATTAGAGTCACTAATGATTTGCTCTTATCATCCGATCGTGGTTGTATCTCTCTATTAGTGTTACTTGATCTTAGTGCTGCATTTGACATTATTGACCACAACATTCTTTTAAATAGACTCGAAAATGATGTTGGCATTGGTGGAGTTGCACTAGCATGGTTTAAATCATACTTATCTGACGGTTATCAGTTTGTAGCAGTAAATGAAGAGATGTCTTATCGATCACAAGTTCAGTATGGCGTACCACAAGGCTCAGTACTAGGACCGCTGCTGTTCACTCTGTACATGCTACCATTAGGAGATATCATTGGGAAACATGGAATTAGTTTTCACTGTTGGGGCTGAAAAACAGAGATTCTAATTATTGGACAAAAAACTTCCACACGTAATAACCTAGAATACTGTCTAACACTTGGTGGCTGCTCTGTTAAGTCTTCGTCGTCGGTTAGGAACCTGTGTGTGCTCTTTGATACCAACCTTTCTTTTGAAAGTCACGGGTCTAGTATCTATAAAACCGCATTTTTCCATCTTAAAAACATATCTAAATTACGCCATATGCTCTCATTAACAAATGCAGAACAATTAGTTCATGCGTTTATGACATCAAGGCTAGATTATTGTAATGCTCTACTGGGTGGTTGCCCTGCACGCCTAATAAACAAACTACAGCTAGTTCAAAACGCAGCAGCTCGAGTTCTTACCAGAACCAGGAAGAATGACCATATTAGCCCGGTTCTGTCAACACTGCATTGGCTGCCTATTAAACATCGTATAAATTTTAAAATATTGTTGATTACTGACAAAGCACTAAATGGCTTAGCTCCGCAGTACTTGAGTGAGCTTTTAAAGCATTATAGTCCTTCACGTCTATTGCGATCTCAAAACTCCGGCCAGTTGATAATACCTAGAATATCAAAATCGACTGCTGGCGGGAGATCCTTTTCCTATTTAGCACCAAAACCTTGGAACAGTCTTCCTACCATTGTCCGGGAAGCAGACACACTCTGTCAGTTCAAAGCTAGACTAAAAACACATCTCTTTGACCTAGCACACACATAATAAATTATGGACTTCGATAATTCAATGTTAGGCTGCATAGATTAGGTCAGTCGGAACTGGGAACACTTCCCTTAAATCCAGATGTACTCGCTACATCATAAGAAGAATGGCATCTACGCTAACTTTAGTGTCTTTGTTTATCCCGAGGTTTTCCTGCAGATCTGACGAAGGAGATTCGCCTGGACCCGATGACAATGCAGTGCTGAAGTGTCAACTATCCTCTCCCTATGGAGGATCCCTTTCCCACTCTACAGATAAAGCGTTGTTGAAAATCCGGTTCGCGTACCCCGAAGTGATAAAATAAAATTCTGTATCAAATTTATAGGCAAGACAAGTAGTTTGTTTAGGCATGGTCTGTTAGGAAATTACAAACCTGCGCACACATATTCAAACGAATATAACTATAGAATCAATTTTTAATGCGCATGTGAACGCCATCAGGTCACAGGTTCGCGTTTAAAGTCTGTTTAGAGAGAACGCCGTCGTCTTAGTGGCCCCTAATATAATAACAAATGATAATTTTGCTGGAAGTGAATCAATCAAAACCAACTTTAGCTGGAAATAACATTATTCAAAATCGCTATAAAGCCAAAACAATCTCTGTTACCGTAAATTGTATGTTTATCTCTGTAAAGCTGCTTTGAAACAATCTCCATTGTTAAAAGCGCTATATAAATGAAGATGACTTGACTTGACTTAAAGTTTTTAATATATTTTGAATAGCCTTTAGAAATAAATGACAAAATGAAACGATACTTAGATTATGAGAGTGAAACCCCCAGTAGGTGGCAGCACATAACTGTCAGTCAGTGAGTCGGTTCAATTCAACCAATTCGATCAAAACGCTGATTCGTTCAGGAATGAAGCAAGTGGCTGTCCATGGGACATTGAATCATTCACTCAACTTACTTTTTTTGATTTTGTGTTAATGGCATTTTGTGGCATTATATGACAAAATACTTAATATAGTTATGGTAATATATTTGGGCAATTTGTGCATTTTTTCATATGCATGGGTTTACTGACCGAGCTCTGACACTCCCGGGGCTCGTTCTTCGTACGTTGCTTAAAACATCCGAGATCAAATGAGACATCTAAGATGATATCATCGTGCTAATCATGATCCGGCTAATTGGGTTCTTCGAACACACCTGTTGTTTATGATTAGTATCGCTGGATTGAGTTATCTGAGATAATTGCGCGTTCATGCGCTGGGTTAAAAGGGGATATGTATCGATAGTAGAAACATTGATCAGCAACGCTGCTATTGGCTGCTCACCGTGGCCAAAGAGCGCGCTCAGTTTTACTCTGCAGCAGAGCAAGAGCTATTGCTAGAAGGTTATGCTGAATTTGAAAACTTAATTACGTTAAGTTTTCACCTAAAATGTGCAAAGCCAGGAGAGAGGGCTGGCAAAAAGTAGCAAATTAAGTTTGTAGTGACCATTTAGATGTTTTTATCACTTATTACAGTATATATATTTTTTATTTGAATAATTTCTAAATAATTAATAACTTTGTTCATTGTAATCTCAGTCACCACCCACTACTAGAACATGGGAACAAGTAAAAGTGAAGTACTAGAATATTCTACATAATGGTAATTTGTACTATGCTACTATAGTCTCTTTTAAAAAGGCACTGTTAATAAATGTTTGCTTGTTTATAACAGCAACCAAGAAAAAGGCTGAGAAAAAAAAGAAAAGAAAAACAAACAGGTGGTGTCGTGCAAACCCACATTATACCCCGGCAGAAGAGCTGACCTTTGGGTAGAATGTGAACCGACCCGTCCGGGGTTCAGCTCTTCCTCAGACACACAGTAGGGACCAGTAGCAGCAACTCCTTCATTACTGGTAAATGAACTTTAAATGATCTTACACTGTAAAATATTTTTTTTGCTGCACTATAGGCCTATAATCCCAATGGCTGGTCCAGTCATATCAACTGTTAAACCTTGAGTAGGCCTAGTGATGAATTGCTTACTTGTGAAAGTATGCATGTGTGAAACTACATGTAGCCTAGTTAATGAAAAAAAAATATGTTGCCATGAGTTATTGATCACATTTCCCCCAGTGTACTTCATTGTAATGAAATTGTGTTTTCCTCTTTTGTGCAGTTTTAAACACAAACACATTTATCTGTTCCTGGCTGATCCATGTGCAGTAAGTGGACTTTTCCAAACTTTACATCAAAAGGGAAGAAAGTACAACACTTTGTAATGCCCATTTCCCCACCAATGCACAGGACAGTGAAGAAACTCTCTCAGATGACTGTCTTTTGGAGAAAGTATCTTTAAATAACTTTACTTAATTTACACTTGAGTACCTATTATTTCTGAATGCAACATGTGTTGCAGGAGTCCACATCTACAGAAAGGCCTACAGAAGAGTCTGCACAAAGCAGTTATACAGAGGTGGGCAGTGTATACTTTTCCTTTTATTTTTTGTTGCATAAGGCTTGTGTTGACAGGTTTAACCCAAGCCCCCCTGCCCCTAGAAAATAGAGTATTTTGGGGGGGAAAACTTGACAACTTAAAGAAAAAAAAACTGGCACTATAGAGTTAGAGATAGAGTTGCTTCAAAGGAACTTCAGAGTAAGTGCTAATATATTATTTCACACACAGTACTTTTGCTGACCTTGCATAGTATCTCTTATTGCAGGCAAAATATGACTTGATCACTGGCTTTTCTTTACAAAGAACAATTTAAATAAAAAATCAAAGAACTAAGCATATTTGTCTTGTCTTTTATTAAACATTTAATGAAATGTTTTATATTTTTGCTGATGGTGGAAATGTTGTGTAAATGGCACATGTAATGTCACAGGCCCTGTCAAGTGCAACCCTCAGGCTTTTCAGACACTGAAATCTTCCCTTTAGTTGGCCAAAGTTCATTTCATTGTGTGACCTTGTCCTGGCTAGAGCTGCATTGTAACTGTAATACAGTGAGCTTGATATTGATACCATGTTCAAGTAATGTGCATAAATGTGAATCTCTGTGCTTCCACATTTGTGATACGGAACAGTCACACACCATCTAGAGATTTTAGTCTGTCAACTGCCTTTTTTTTTTATTTGATATAATATTACTAATCTTGAATATTAAGAATTGTAATAGTAACTTGGCTGCACATTTACATTGTGATCCCCCTTTCTGTTCACAAAATCCCCTTCATAGAGGCCTTGATGGGAACATGTGTGCAGTTTATTGACCAATCACATTAGTGAAGCCTGAGGGACATATCTGTGTCATATTAATCGGCATGTTCATGATTGCATGATCTTCATTAAAAATTATAATACCTGCGTTGGCTAAAAATTAAAAAAAAAAAAAAAACCTGCTATAGCCTACAACCTTGGGTCTAAACTGGCTTGGAAATGCCACAAAAAAAAAACACCCTAAAAACTGCTTGAGCGCCAGGGTAAACTTTGTGAATGACACGACAGACAGCACTTATCAAGTTCTCCTTATCTCCAATAGTTTAAAGGAAAGAGCCACTCGCAAATAATATCAGGACAATGCACACAATTTGTGCTGTTATTAAAGGCCGACTCCGACGAGTCGAACATTTAATGTGCGTTTCCAAAAAATAATTGATGTAAATGACATCCTCACGAGTCATGAGAAAAATGATATCTCTCAAAAAGTACACTATCGCGCTGCGTTAAAAGACTTCTCGTTTCACCTCCGCTTATAAAGGCGCGATCTAATCCTGTTTACATGAAATAAGCCTGCTCACGAGCAGGTTCAAGCTAGCGCACCTGTTGCTATGACAGCAAGTCTAGGATGAGCTTCGAAGAACCAAACGATCCAAGATCATGCCAAATCGTCAACAATCAAATCCAGCTAACTGAGTTAGCGACGTACGAAGAACGAGCCCCCGGTTTGTCATGTGTTTGTGTATAGTCTGGTTTGGTGTGAGCACATGGCTTCTCATGTGTTTCCTTGTGCCATTTGCTCTCCTGTGATTGTCTAGCCCCTCCCATCTTGTTATTTGATTATTTATTAATTTGTCCCACCTGCCTTCCTTGTTACCCTCTTTTGTGTGCTTCCCTATTTATTCTCCTTGTGTTTGCAGTCCTGTGCTGGTTCGTCACTTCATGTATCCTTGTGTTTCTATTTCTCTGCCTAAAGTCAAGTTTGAGATGTCTGTATTAGTGATGGCAAAATGAGGCTTCCTGAACCACTGAGACCTCGCAGCCCATCTTCCACCCAAAGCTTCATTACTCAAAGCTTCATTCAGGATTGTTCACTAGTGACACCTAGCTACTGTGCAAAGACCCCCCCCCCCCCCCCCCCCCCCCCCCCGTCTGTTTTATTTATTCATTTATTTTCTTCTCATTGTTAATGTCTGTAACCTTTCATTTGCTATATTAAAAATACCTGAGCAGACATTTGTCCATTGCCTGGGTATAAAATAAAATATGTATCTTTCTCTGTCTGAATTTACTTGTGCAGAGACAACTGCACACACACAGATAATTAATTATTCATAAATTGTTTGGATAGGGACAGTATGACACTGTGTTGAGTGCAGTGCTTATGGTGGAGGGAGTGTAATAAAGTAAACTGCACAGAATAGTCTGGGGTGGGAAAAGTTAAGAATTGTTTCTGGTGTGTTTTGTGCAGTGAACTGTTACTAGATTTAGTGCAATGTTGTGCTAATGGGACTGGGGATATAGAGGAGCAAACTGCAACACTGCAGTTTAGAAGGAAGGATTACAATAGATTTTTATTGAGAAACAAAAAATGTTTCAAGTGTGTTGGGGTTTAGACGATTCCTCTTTTTGGACAAAACCTCTCCAGCCTTGGAAAAGATCCTTTCACAAGGAACAGAGGATGCAGGGGAACATAAAAATGCCAGTATAAATGAGGAGACTGATGGTTCTGTTGAGCCCAGACGGGGGAGGATCTCCTCTTTCTTGCTGGCTCCATTGCCAGGAAAAAGGAAGAGTCGCAAAAAGCAAAACCAAAAGGGCAATCCAAAACTAAAGCAGTCCAGTCCAGATCCAAAAATCCAAAGCAATCCAAATAATGTTATCTAATTAATATAACAAGACTATAATATAGCTACTATAATTATTAATAACAATATACTGTAAGTATTCTAACCTGATATAATGTAATAATATACAGCCCAAACACATATATGACACAATAACGATAATGCCAATGAGATTTCTCTAACTCTTAGACACTACACCTGCTTCTGCTACTCCTACAACAGCCAGAAGGTGGCGCAAGTTTCAAACCCGCTTTATCCGGAAGCGACACTTAGACTGAACCGATGACGTTTTCACACAAACCGAGGCCTCGTTTGTCATTAGTCACGTGATTTTCACGTTAACAACACAAGCCTCGAATCGCGGCTTCATCTGGCACGCCCATTTTTTCTTGACACAAGCTCCGACGCCTCGGTTCAAATGTCACATCACTAGTCTGTATTGTTTTTCAGGGTAGTTTTGTTTTATTTTTATTACTTATTAAAAATCATTCTTTTCTGCACTTGAATCCTCGCTTCACTATTTCACCATTCCGTGACAGAACGAACCAGCCATTATGAGGATTTAGCAGAAGAAGGATTCACGCCATCCACCGGTCTTCCCTGTCTCCTGCCCTCACTACGAAGGCATCCTGAAGTTCAGGAACGTAACTTCCCTCCGTGAACAGGAGGCCGACGTGACGGCGTTTGCCCTGAGGTTCAGCGCAGCTGCAGGGGGACTGAGGCTTGGTGATGAGGATCTATGGACCTGTTGAATTAGCCCTTGATGAGCCTGCAAGCTATTGGAGGATGAGAGGGCTGGAAGGTTTGACATTTTGGGAATTCGTGAATTCCTTAGAGCTTCAAGGTAATCCTCCAGTTAAGGAGGCTGCAGTTTCTTCTACAGGGGCAGTTATTGCGACAGCTTCTCCAGAGGGGGTTCTTCCCACACCACCTCACCCTCGCAAGCGCAGGAGGAGGAAGGCTCCTGCTGCTTCCCCTAATTCAGGGGTTTCAAGTCTGGGGGTCCAAGAGGACCCGACTTCGGGGGTCTCAAGTCCGGGGGTCCAGGAGGACCCGACTTCGGCGGTCCCAGGTCCGGTTGTCCCAGAGCTGTTCACTCGTCCTGACGTGCCCCCAGTGGTGGTTGAGGGGCCCGCAGTGCCGCCGCGCTCTCGTAAGTGGAGGGCGAGAAAGGTGTCCTCCGTCCCACAAGGCCTGGAGGCCAGGCCCAAGCTCTTGTCCCTGCTGGCGCCGCCCATGCTGCCTGTCAAGACTAAATTTCTTCACGTCAGACTTGCTGAGCCAGAGACTCTTTATGTCAGGCCTGCCGAACCAGAGCTTCTTCACATCAAGTCATCCGAGCCAGAGCTTCTTCACGTCATGCCTGCCAAGCCAGAAACCATTCATGTCAGGTCAACCGCCCTGGTCCCCTGAGGCCTGGGATCCGCCCTGGTCGCCTGCACAGCCTGTTCGGCCCTGCCCCGGCTCTCAGCCAGGACTCCAGACCCGCCTGAGTTTCCCTGGCACAACCCTCCCATCCCACCCTTGTCTCTGCAAAGAGCCATATGGACTACGATGCTGTCTTTGTCTAGGCTCCTCTCCCTCACCTCTTTGTCTTAGTGTGTTATTTTGCCTGTCTAGTCATAGATATATCCATAATAAAGGCTAGATGTTTTACGGACGGAGTCTCTATCGTCATCACCGGCTGCCATCTTGGGCAAGCTTTCTGGCGGGCTCTGTGGTGCCTGATGTAAGATGAGTGATCAGCACGAACACAAATACTCTTATCTCGTTGAAATCTTGACGGATTTACAAATGGTTTGGTTTCTTACAAACGTTATTAACGTTGCTATAATTCTGGATGATTGTTTATTGATACACTTATTATTCATAAGTGTGCAGTGTCATAACTACATCTCTGACGTTTATAACAAACCAAACCATTTGAAAATTGGTAGAAAATTTAGCAAGTTATGGTTATTTAAAAAGTACATGCACCATTAAAACACAATGCTACGAGTGAGCGAGCTGCCTGTGACAAGATGGCCGCCAGGTGCGGACGTCGACCTCCATTGGCCAGCAGCGCGGACGAGACATCTAGCCTTTATTATGGATATCTACGTGTCTAATCTGTTATGTTCCAGTCTCGTTTTTGATGTCCCTCATTGGGGATGCCAGGAGGCGTCCCTTTTGAGAGGGGGGTTGTGTCAGTTCTGTCTAGTTGAGATCTTGGTTTAGTGACGGAGCTCTGACACTCCCGGTTTGTGTATAGTCTGGTTTGGTGAGAGCACATGGCTTCTCATGTGTTTCCTTGTGCCATGTGCTCTCCTGTCGATTGTTTAGCCCCGCCCATCTTGTTAAGTGAGTATTAATTAATTTGTCCCACCTGCCTTCCTTTGTGAACGCAAGTCTTACGGGTTTGGAACGACATGAGGGTGAGTATCCTAAACGATGACAGAATTTTCATTTTTGGGTGAACTAACCATTTAACTAATGTTATTGAAACCATGGCCGCCACACATTACATCAAATTGCAGTATCTTATTGTTTGAAATGACAAAATGTGAGATATAAGACTGTTGCTTTTAATGTATATTCTGACTTCCCATTATTTTTAAATGGAAAGTGTTGAAGAAGTTGTATGTATGGTGTAAGAGGACTCTTTTGTAGTTCCTTTGTTAGTTTGAAATGTTTGTTTTTTGGTCAATAAAAAGTAATAGATGAGATATCCTGTGTCTGGACATTTAACCATCTCTGAATAAGTAATGTTTAATTTATATTGACTTATTATTAATACAAATTAAGTAGATGGACTTTTGCCTGTTAACAATAGATTAATTATTACTCATTTTTTTTATAAGTAATTAGCTGTGTAATGTATTGAGAAATATTAGGTAGACCTTACCTAATTTTGTTTAGTGTGTCAAAGCCATTAAATGTAGGTACTCTTTACTCAAAAATATGGGATGAAATCTACCCAAACAAAGTGAGTGCAATCAGTTTTATTGAGTATATTCTATAGGTTAGTTTTTACAGTGTGACATGTGGCTGCAGCAACTCTTGCAGATATTTGGGTAGTAGACCTGACATCACTTTATAATTAAAGACACACCCGTCTACTATGTAATGACGTCCAATTTAAAAGGTGTGCAATGTGTGCCAGTACACAACAAAAGTACACTGTTATACCCTCTGCTTTCAATCTGTACAATAATTTATACATCCATCAGTCGATCTTCTCTGTCAGTTCTACATTATACTTTTGAGAGCTGACCACAAATCCGAACAAATTATAGTCCTAATTCGCTTAGTATGTTCAATCCGTTATTATAGCATGGAATATACAGACAGTTTATTTCTGTCTGAATATATACTACTTGATTAAATGGATCTGTAGATGTATCTGTACACATCTGTAGTAGGGTGTGGCGGCTGCCTGGGGGGTATTCCAGAAAGCAGGTTATGTGACATATCCAGCTATGTTAAAGGGCAGTTAAGCGGATAATCTCGCAAAGCCAGAACTTCAGAATGATGACCGAAAGTCTGCTTTCACTGGCCAAAGGCCGCCAGAGGCAGTCTGAATGACCTGAAATTACAAAGAGAGCGAGTAAAGAGCTCTTCCTTTATAATCAATGAACCTGTCGGTCAGTTCAGTGAAAACTCATTAAAACTCCCCAGTAAATCTGACTAAACTAATCTCTTATTTATATTGTGTCTATTGTTTGTGATAATAAGAAGATTTGTGCACATGTAAAACTTTAAATCGAGGGAGTAAGAGTTTGCTGTGCCTTGGCTTTTGGTGAATTGACGCCATTGCTTCCACCCAAAGCTCCGGATTCCGGACAAAGAGCTCTTACTGGCGCCCCGTAGTGAAGACATGCAATTTATTACCTTTACATTTGTTTTCAATGTTCTTCTTAATATGTTTCTTCCATGTTAATTTCTCATCAAAGATAAATACAAGATACTTGAATTCTGTCACTCTAATGTCATGATCGGTAAGGAGAACAGGAAGGAATTGCAGTTACTCAAGGTTTATTTGGAACAGAACAAGAACAGGTATAGACACGGGTGTGGACAGGCAACGCAGGGACTTCGATGGTCAAAGTGCGGTGAATTCTCGTGAAGGGAAGTGCCAAGACGAGACGAAACGAAACAATCCAACACCGAGACGACGAATCCACAGGAACACGATGACAGGAAAACCAGGAACAAAGACTCAACACCGACACCCAGGACATCAAACAACGATCTGACAAAGGGAATGAGATGACGGTGAGTATTTAAGCAGTGAGAGAGATGAGTTGCAGCTGGTGATGAATGATGACGATGATCAGCTGGAGCGGATCAAGGAATGACAACACAATCACGCCCATTACACACGTGCTTTTATACCACAACACAAACACGAGACGAGAAGAAAGCATTGGATCTGTATACCGTGACATCTAATTTCTAGTGGTTGATCACATCATTTTCTTTTTCTTTGTAAAAATCATGTATTGAGTCTTTTCTTAAAGAACATTTTATATTTGATAGAACATCTATCAACTTCACTTATTGTTTCTTATTTCTTGTATACATTTCTTAAATTCCTAATTTTCTCCGTTACTTTGCACAATGTACTGTAGATGTGAGTGCAATCCGTCTATACCTGTCTTGTTGCATCTTTCCCTGGTTTTTAACCCTATTGGTAATGTATCACTATTGCACTTTTCCAATCTTTGGGTAAAATACTTTTTTATTCCATACACGATTATATAAATCCAATAATGCTTTGATCTCTGGCAAGGTTTTAACCTACTGTAACTGGCCTTGTCTCTCCATGGTGTTGTATTCCTGTAATTATAACTCAAAATTATATTTTTATCTACTCCTTGTTTTTTCATATGGACATTCCTATATATTTAACTTGTTTCTTGTCTTTATCTTTCTCTTCTATTACTGGGATCTTCTTATAGTTATCATTCATTTGAATCATTCTCAATGCCACATGCATTTCAGTCTCTCCAAATTGTATTGCAGAACTCTTTAGCTTTTTTTAAATTATCCTTATTGCAATTTACCTTTTTCTTCTGATACTCTCTGATTGTATCTTGAGTTATTAATCTTTTGGAAATTCAAAATGCCTTATTTCTTTCTCTATTGCCACCGTGCATTCTTCTATTTTTTTTCTTTTTCTACAATATTTTGCTTTTGTACGGCATTTTGAATGTCACATATTACTGGCCAATGATCACTGCCAATATTATCTGCTGACATTATTGTGAGATCCAAACATGATGGGCTGCAAACCAGTGAATGTTCTTCTATACATTCTTCTATTATTTCCCCATTATTATCAGTGTTTTTACTACCCCATAAACAATTATGTGGTTTAAAATCCCCACACATAATAATTTTGCCCTGTGTGTCACCCATCACTTCTTTAAAAATAGTTTTACTTATTTCTTTACATGGATTATAAAAAATAAAAATTTGATTACTTCATTCATTCCTATGATGTATGTATTCTGCATTACTATTTTCATATGCTATGCTTTCTTTAATAAATGTTGCACCTCTTCGTCTTTCCTCTCTACTACATGTCCATTGGTCTTGAATGCCAGGAGCTGTTTAGCATGTCTCTTGGATACAAATAATGTCTGGTGTTCTTCCCAGTTCTGTCTTTAAATTCTTGCCCACTTGCTATTAAGCTCCTGGCATTCAAATGTAGTGGAAGGAAAGATATTATAGGATAATGAATTGCTACTCATGTCATATCATGTCCAAACCAACAGCTCCTTCTTATGCTTATAAAATCTCATGGACTTCTACAGCTGAAATTCCTGTTAACTTTAGGAATTTATTAGCACTGCACATCCTACAATTATCTGTAAGAGGTTGTCCGACTCCCTTTCTACCTGCGCTGTAGGGAACAATGGGGCTAATGACACACCTTAAGAAAAAATGTTCTTTTTTTTACTCCTCCTATATATAATTGCAGAAATAATTATATATGTTTGTATTGTACATTGGTGGAGCAACAGATTTTGTGTGAAAATAAATCATAAACGTGGTTATTTTGTTTAAAAATCTTTTAAAGGTGGTGAGATCTTTTACCCACACGGTGCAAAATACACAAATAAAAATCTAAATAATCAGCTAAATAATGTGTTTTTAATAATGTCTAAGTTCATACTAAGTTCATAGTTCAAAACAATCACGTTAGCAAAGTTTGAACAATTTTCTGTTTATTTTGATAAATAAAAAAAGTAAAAATTGTTCAATAAATATACTGTCATTAAAATATGTTAATATAAAAATACAGAAACAAAATTATTCAAAATAGTGTCAGGTTTTGAGTTCTGTTCATGTTTAAAGGTGCAGTCTGTAAGAATGACAACTAGTGGTGGAAAGAGGTACTGCAGTCCAATTCAAAATATCGGAGATCGTGGTTTCTCCCGCCTCCTCGAACTCGATGCTCACGTGGGTCGCAAGTTTGAGACACGCAACAGGAACGAGCGCAATGCACAATGAAAATTGACAAATTGGCAACATGCAGAATCACAGACCAAAAAATAACAAACATTCCAGCCTGGAAACACACATTTCAGAGTAAAATAACCGGCTGTTCAAGTTTTTCAGAGAAACGAGAATGTGAACTTAGCATATTTCCACAATATATGCAAACATATTATGGTATTTTTATTATTTAGTAGAGTGAAAAAGTTACATACAGCACCTTTCAGTTTCTCAGTTAGTCTTCTAATCTGTTAATTACTTCAGTTCTCCTTGTTCTCGCCCGGTTTGTTTCTATGGTTGCTTATTGTGTTTGTTGAGTTCAGGTGTGTCTTGTTAATCAGTCTAATTAGTTCCTCTCTGTTGCCTATGTATTTAAGCCTGAGTTTAATCCTGTCTAGTTGTCTGTCATCGTCGCTGTTCGGCTGGGTCTTGAGTCTCTTGAGTCTCTTGGGTGTCTTGAGTGTCTTGGGTATCTCGAGTATCTCGGGTATCTCGAGTATCTCTGTAAGTTTGAGTTTATGATTAATAAAGACTGCTGCACATAGATCCTGTTTCCTCTTTACTGCAACCAGACCTGTGACCGAACGACAGACCTTTTAAAGATGGTTCTACCAGCAGTGCGTTTATAATGTCTGGATCAGGACAAGCTTTCCCTCAAGGCTCACACCACTGCGATCCTCGACCTGGCGTGCCTTACCTCCTTCCCCGTTCGATCATTGAGTGTCTTTCCTCCCAAGCCTCAGTGCGGAGACGAAGGCCGCCTGCCCGGTGTGGGACCTCAGGAAAGTTTTGCTGCGTTTGTGGAGTGGGTTCTGGCTACCTGTGGGTCCCAGTTCACCATCGGCCTTTCCAGCGAATGTGTAATCTCTGAGTCCATTCCAGGGTCCATTCCAAGATGGCCACCACCACTCCAGAGTCGTCAGCCAAGATGACCTCTTTCGCCATCCAGGGTCCCGAGACGACTCCTGTCCACAAGCTCGCCCCAGAATCCCTCCTGGCCTACAAACGCCTAGCTCCCCCCAAGAAAATTTTGGGCTGGATTCTCCCAGGTCTCCCGAGTTGCCGGCTCCACCCTGGTCTCCTGAACCGCTGGCTCCGTCCTGGAGGCTTCCCGTTCTGCCAAAGCCAAGCCCTCTCAACGCCTTTTCATCAGCTCCCTCCGTATGAAGGTGGGGTGTCGTCAGGCAAGGTCAACACGAGGAAGAGCATGAGGATATGCTCTCACTAAACTTCATAAAAGAACAAATGCACGGCTCTCTCCTGAGGCCTCTTCCAGGTCTGAAAGTCTGCAGGCTTATTTTATGCTCCCTTGGTGGCAAACTGGAGAGCTATGGCTTGGGGTTTGGACAGTCGGGATAGCAGATGATTTGCTCTGCCCCCTTCCTTTGGGAGTTGTGTGGGGACGCAGGGAAACTGTTGAAAACTTTTTTTCAACCTGTTTTGTTTTGTTACAATGTCGGTCGTATATGTAAATAAACAATGTTCACTCGTTCTCTGTGTTACCTGGACTGACACGAGACACTGCGACACAAAAAAAAAAGCTCCATGAACGATGTACTGTATAAATAATGTTTTTGTGCTAACATTTTGAGAACATTATTAAAGACCAGATAACTGAACAAATCTTCTATTAATGTTACTGGAAGAACGCTTGTTCATAACCTTGCCAGAGCGTTCCCTGTTAGCTGGGAAGCAGCTCTACAGAAGGCTATAGTCTTTATTCAGCTCAATTCAGTTGCTCAAAATTCATCAATCATGAAACGACTTCAAAGACAACTCTACAGAAGACAATTGACAAAAGTGTCATTATTCAGATCAATTCAGTTAAAGTTTTTTTCTCATCCAAGAATGTCAGTACAGTCAGATAAATAATATTGCTGAATTTTAAAAAGTCCTATTATGCTTT
This sequence comes from Rhinichthys osculus, assembly GCA_029959095.1. Lineage (NCBI taxonomy): Eukaryota > Metazoa > Chordata > Actinopteri > Cypriniformes > Leuciscidae > Rhinichthys > Rhinichthys osculus. The sequence continues at coordinate 1,757,866 of JARWKJ010000014.1, read as the reverse complement.
TTCACCTTTTCAACTTTAGTTAGTGTGTGATGTTGCCCTTTTGAGCATAAAAAAGATCTGCAATGTTACAAAGCTCAAAGTCCACTCCAAAGGGAGATATTTTATTTAACAGAATCCACCTTTCAAGAACTACAACGAACGGCTCGTTTGGACTACAACCGACTACAAGACGGTTAACTGATCCTTAGCCTTGATCATATCTATAATTTATAAGAAAAGTACAAATATACCACTCTGAAACATCCTGTGAAATCCATGGTTGCAAAGTCCATGCTTGAAATCCATTCAGCATGATCCTCTTGTTCGTTAACATTGTCAGGGTCTGAATCGGGCTTGAATTGATTTGAAATTGACATCCTCAATATTTTCACTAGAGAATATCTCACAGTTTTAAAGGGGCGGGACATTTCTCGAACAGGTGCCGAGCGCTGCCAATCACAACACACTGAACCAGCACATTTCATATTCATATTCATATTTCATATTATTTCACATTCGAGCCAGACTGTGTCACGGGCTTGGTTGAAGCAGGCACGGAAGCAGGATCAGAGTTGCAGCAGTGTTTATTAAATAAACTAGATATCCAGGAACAGGTAGAACGGGAACAGAACAACCACACATACAGTAACAACGACAGACAAGGAACAGACTGAAACACGACACAGCTGGGGCAAATTAACTGATAATGACAGGAAGACAGGTGATAGAACTAAACACTTATGAAGAGCAGGAAAACTAGGACACAGGACTAAACCAATTGCACAAAGACAGGGGAAAACACAGGGCATACATGTGACAGACTGGGGAGAGAGGTTCTGTAATAATGTAAAATATGTGAAAAATAATACGCTTTTTAATAATAATAAAACATTTTATTTGTAATGTGCCTTTCTCAAACTCAAAGTGCTACGATATGTACAGGAAAAAATAAATCAAACAAGGAGAAAAAAATAAAAATACACAGTAATAAGTTATAAATTAAAGGTTTGACTAAATAGATTCTGAAAACAATCCACAGAAGCAGCATTCCTAATAGATGCAGGTAATGAGTTCCATAACTTGGGCGCATTACAGAACAATCAAGCATGAAAATCTTCTAGTATACCCCAAAAGCTAAATCAAGACTTCGTAAAAGGGCATAATAGGACCCCTTTAAATGTCCACAACTGATCAAGCCAAAGGCGACAATGGCAACTCAACGCAAGTCAAGCCAAATGTATGTCATGATGGCAACTCAACAGCATACTTCATGATTAAGGATTTAGGGTTAGGGTAAGTCGTTTAATTTATGGGACAACATTTTAATAATTGTTACTCTCCGGTTGTTATAATTTCACTTCTTTGAAGACTGCTATCTTCATCATTGACGCCTGTTTTTTAGAGCTCCTCAGCCTGTGAGATAAAAGCAAAGAAATGTTACATTTAAACTAACTTTATTTCTGGTAATAATCAGACTTTAAGCACATGTATTCTATTTAAAAACTTTTTCATCATTTTTAACACTGCATCAATTATGAAGATGGGAGAATGAATAATGCACTCACCCTTTTATTCGCTGCATCCGAGCAATGGTCTCAGGGAGAACTTTTCCTTTAGTTTCTGGTAACAGTAAAGTGATTAAGCCAGCAAACACTGCCAGGCTTCCAATGACAATATAAGGAATGTATCTATAGTAGTTACCTTTACAGGAAAAAAAGTAATAATTTATGCAAGTGATGACTTATGCAATGTTCATATTGCTCATATACACTGCTCAAAAAATTAAGGAAACACTTAAATCACACATTGGATCTCAATGAATGAAATTTTCAATTTGAAAATCTTACTCATATACATTCTATGCTGGTGCCAAGGTTCAGACCGATAGAAAGTGGAACACCATCGCCATCCTGAAGCACCAAGAGTTTATTGGAAAGGAAAGGCTTCTTGTGAAATCTGTTGGCCAAGGTCAACAAGGCCGGTGGACGAAAGTGGGCCGACATTGAGCCAAGGTCAGTCAGGTGGAGCGACCTTTGGAGAATTCCCCAAGCCAGGTTAAGTTTCATTATTAGAGCCAGTTACGACACACTTCCTTGCCCAGTCAACCTGGCACGATGTTTTGGGGCGATGGCGAACAAGAGACCCCAGAGCCTTACGAGTCAGCCTGTCCAATTTGTAAGTGCACTTCATTTGCACCAAGTAAGTGAAACTGGTTTACAATCACTTATGCTTCCTAACTGGACAGATTGATATCCTGAAGTTTAATTGACTCTGTGTTATACTGTGATTATTAAGTGTTCCCTTAATTTTATTTTAGCAGATTAAATCCTATAGGAAATCCTTTATAAAATAATAGAAGAAACATAACAACTGTGGCTGTACCCAAGTATATGATGAAGGGGGAAACGATGCTCCCTATGCGAGCCATCATGGAGCAGGTTCCCATGGCCATGTTCCTCACCACAGTCGGAAACAGTTCTGAAGTCACGGCATAAACTACGCAGAATGCAGCGGTAACACCCAGTTTTCCCAGCATCTCCAGTAAGGTTGCCAACTCCATTAGGTCTGCAATGACAAATATATACATTCTCTTTATACAGGCATGCAGACATGATCAAGACAGTCTGCTGAAGTTCAAACTGAGCTCCAGAATGGTCATTTAAGTGACTTTGAACGTGGCACGGTTGTTGGTGTCAGACAGGCTGGTCTGAGTGTTTCAGAAACTGCTGATCTACTGGGATGTTCACACACAACCATCTCTAGGGTTTACAGAGAATAGTCTGGAAAAAGAGGAAATATCCAGTCAGCGAAAATGCCTCGTTGCAGTCAGAGGAGAATGGCCAGACTGGTTCCAGATGATAGAAAGACAACAGTAACTCAAATAAGCACTTCTTACACCCGAGGTCTGAAGAAGAGCATCTCTGAACGCACAATTTTACAATTAAAAGACATCTAATAGCCGTCCAAACACAGCCCAGGCGTCTAGGCTATAGCAAGGCAACATTTGGGCTGTCAGTGAAAATTTAATAGTAGTCTAAACCATCGCCCAAGAATAGACTCGTCAATTAGATAACAAAGAAATGAAATGAGTGAAGAAATGAAACCAAACACCTTGTAATCACTGTTTATTTTGCTTACATGATGGAATATCATACATCTTGCAAGTTATTTAGGAAAAACGACATGTAACCAAATTCAAGGTTATTTTGACTAGAAGTGTGTTACTCATAGCTGGACTATAGTTAACCGAGGCGGTGAAATGGCGGATATTGCTTGCTGGGAACCCTGAAGTAGACGGACTACTAGTGATGGGAACGAGACCGCCTATGCCGAGTCCGAGTCAAGACCGAGTCTTTGAAGGATCGAGTCCGAGTCCGTTGGTTAATACAGTCGACTCCGAGTCAAGACCGAGTCTTTGAAGGATCGAGTCCGAGTCCATTGGTTAATACAGTCGACTCCGAGTCAAGACCGAGTCTTTGAAGGGTCGATTCAGAGTCGAGACCGAGTCCATTGGTTTTCAAATACAGTCAAGTCCGAGTCAAGACCGAGTCTTTGAAGGGTCGAGTCCGAGTCCGTTGGTTAATACAGTCGACTCCGAGTCAAGACCGAGTCTTTGAAGGGTCGATTCAGAGTCGAGACCGAGTCCATTGGTTTTCAAATACAGTCAAGTCCGAGTCAAGACCGAGTCTTTGAAGGGTCGAGTCCGAGTCCGTTGGTTAATACAGTCGACTCCGAGTCAAGACCGAGTCTTTGAGGAAGCAAGTCCGAGTTGAGATTTTGTCTTGAGTTTTGATGTTCATGATTTAATATCACCCCAGTTAATAATCAACAGTTAGGCCTACAGACTAAGCTAGATTGGGAATTGTTTAGAGGAGCAGTCTTAACTAGTGATGGGGACGAGACCGCCTATGCCGAGTCCGAGTCAAGACCGAGTCTTTGAAGGAACAAGTCCGAGACGAGTCCGAGAAAGCAGAAAGCGGTCTCGAGTACTACATCACTACGGACTACAGCAACAGAAGATACACTGCAAACTGAGGCTACGATTCACGGGCTCACCAAAACTGGAGTCTGGACTTCAGCTGAGACATTCAGGCGGTCGGGTCAGAATTTGGTACAAACAAGACATTTTTCTAGAAAACCAGAAAAGTTTCAAAAACTTTTTTTTTGATGTCAAGCAATTGTTAAGGAAGCTGAAAATTGAAAAATGTCTATAGACACAAAACAATTTATAGACAGAAATGAAGACTGAGATTTGTGCACAAAAACACTCTTGTTTTTTATTAATGAAATCCTTGTAGATCATGTACTAAAACATCCCTTCATCACAGAGCAGAAGCGACTGATAAAGGCTTAGAATCTCTGTACTACACTCTAAAAAATGCTGGGTTGCTTTTAACCCAACTTTGGGTCAAACATGGACAAACCCAGCCGTTGAGTTAAATTTTAAAATTACTTTTTTAACCCGATGTTTGGGTTTGTCCAAATTTGAACCAAAATTGGGTTAAAACAACCCAGCATTTTTTAGAGTGTAAATAAAGCGCTTATAAACCATTATTATCCGGCAATTCTGTCATTTGTCAAGTAAGAGAAAAAGTAATTTGGCTCCTAAATTACAGCCAATGCACCTTCATCGTAATTTTTTTGTTTGTCTATTGCTGTCCCGAGGATACTTGTCCAGACGCTTAACAAACGTTTGGTAATTACATGTAACTTCCACACAATTAGATGTGTGATGGAGGACAGGATCATGTCTTACCTGTGGGAATGAGCTGTATGATGAAGATCATTGCTCCACCCATTAGAAGAGTGGAGGCCTGACAGAGCCTCCTCCCGCAGAAGCGGAGCAGAAGCATGGCTATGATGAACGCTGGGACCTCCACCACCGCAGACAGGAAGAAATTCAGGTACGGGTTTCCATGAAGGTTTGTGGTGTTCAGGATGAGAGCGTAGTAAGACATGGTGATGACCATCCTGAAGGAGTGAAGAAGCACTTGTTTATATTAGCCCTCCTCTGGTGTCTCGCGACTCTCAGCCTTCAGCCTACGTCTACATTCATACGGATACGCTTGAAAACAGCAACGTCCACACTAGCTTTTCCAGGCGTTTCAGTGCGGATGAGAAACTTTTGGAAAACGCCTGAAAACGCTGAATTCCCCTTTACTGCGCATGCGTAAACCCTCACAGAAGCACTGAGATGATACAGACGGAACAATAAATAATAAAGTTATTGCGCAATTTTTCTGACAGGATCATTTTATTTACCAATATCTCATCATTCACTGATCGTCAGGTCGCTCTCACTCACTGTTATATGTTTGGTCAGAAACACTAAAACTGATCTCATGTTTCGCCGCGGGACAGCAGATGTGTGTGAACTCTGTCATCTGTGCAGGACTGTGATATGAAGAGTGTGTGAAGGAACATGTTTCAGCAACAGTGTGAAAGTGAACAGCACATAACAGACACTATACCGCTATAAACATCAATATCTATTGGTACAACATGAGTCACATGACTAAACTTACATCATCGTTTTTAAATCCCTCCGGTTTGACAGTCCACACTACAACACGAAAACAGCGCTTACAAATTTAGCGTTTTCTAAAAGCTTCGTTTTCATGAATAAAAACTCTGTCTGAGTGTGAACGGAAGACAAAACGGAGAGAAAAAGATCAGTTTCCAAATGAAAACGTGTTCGTGTGGACAAGGCCTGAGACAGCCAGTTCAGGTCGGACGGATCTGGTGTGTTAGATGAGAAACTTGAAAGTAATATAGTTAATGATTTTAACCAAGTAGAAATTAAAAAAACTATTTGTAGAAAAATATTACTGCATACCACAGAAATGAACAAATCGTGATGGTTAAAACGGCATTAGAGTTCCTCAGAATATCCAGAATATTGTGCTTTTTCTCCCTCATCTTTGCTGCCTCCTCAATCTAAGGAGACATGAGAAGCATTCATGAAACTGGAGCAGGTCTGAGTTTATTCAGGGCGTGTTTATCTAAAGTTCAGACCTCAGATGAAGTGAAGAGGACTTCAGGAGCGGAGACCTTGTTCTTGTGAGCCGCGAGTCTCAGTATGGCCTCGGCCTCTGCTATCCGTCCCTGAGAGAGAAGCCATCGGGGAGACTCGGGAATAAACCTGCGCATGAAAAACACAAACTCTTTTCTTACTAGTTCAGTTTCAGTCAGTTTATTCAGCTTTAAATATTAATTCAAGAGATGTAAATTTGTCAGTTTTTGTCAGCATTTCAAGCCACTGTACTTTAAGCCTTTACTATAAATAGTAATTAAATAATGTTAATATTTAGCACTTTAAATTATTAAGACTATAATTATGTTCTCAGTGTGGACCACCTTAAGATATTTTTGTATATTTCATGTAGCTATTTTTCTCATGCTGAGAGATGAGCATATGTAAAGATGTGGCCAGAGCAGTAAACTGCACACGGTTGAAAATAAACACAGTTTTCTCAACATTAGTCAAGACTTAGTTTCAATAAAAGCGGTTTTTAGACTAACAAGGAAGTTTTGAGCTCTGAAACTTACAGTGTTTTATAGCTAGATGCAATGAGCTCTTATGAAAAGGGTTAAAGTCTGCCTGCAGTCAATAATTGTATCCCTTAAAACTCATCTTTGATCACCAAAATGATATATTTACATGTTTTTTTTTCCTTTAAAAAAAATATTCGTGCCTTAAAATATCTTGAATGTAACTCGACACCCTTGCCTCATTTAGCATTCGTGTTTCTATGAATATGCAAATGAGCCCCGCCTCCACTCACTCCCTCAGCTCAGAGATCCACTGGTTGACGATCACACGTTGATCTGATTGGTTACAAGGTCGTTTGTGACGTCAGAAACACCAGCGATTTCAAACCGTGTTTTTGAGACTGCAGTTTTAATGAAAATAAAAATACTTCACAATGGTGTTGAATTTGTCATAATTTGTCTTAAAGCATATTAAAAACACAACTTAGACATATAAACAACATTAAAAGTTTGATTTTCACCACACTTTTCTCAATGAATGACCCCTTTTGTTAGGTACACTGTAGCTGAAGACAACTAATATTCACACATAGTCTCAAAAACAAAATACAGTATGTCCACAGTCTCTGTGATTGGAGGACTTTTCCCATTTATTAATGAGCTCCTGCTTTCCCTGGTTTATACCCGTTTTATGTTACTATGAAATCACTTTCTTCATGCGTTACCTTGATTCTTTACACCTGATCTTTCTTTATATTCTCTGTGGCTTTACCTTAATGGGCTTTCGCACCGGAGGAACCTTTCATAGTTCCTACAACTATTGGTGTTTTTGGCGCGTTCGCACCGCAGGAACTGGGAACGATTTGAGCTCTAGGAACTGCTTTGAGGAACTAGTTTACTCCTCCTTCAGAGTCGGTCTAGACCAGCGCTATAGGAGCTACAGTGGCGTTAGTGTTCTCTGATTGGCCGAACGCACGCGGAAGACCAGCACCCGCCATTTAAAAAAAGCTGTTAAACACACAGATTATAGCCTATATATTTACTCCACAAACTAACTCTACGAACATGTAAAACAGTGATAGATGAAACTCTTAATCTTTACGCTGAGGAGAAAATCCAATGCGACTTTGAGGAGAGCAAGAGAAACATTCCTCAGCAACACTGGACATCAACACACGCATACGCTAATAACTTTTCATTACTGTTTACTTTCTATTTATGATGTTTTATTAACAAAGTTCGGGAGGAGCACGTTCAGATAATTAAACCTAATTAAACACACGTGGAGCACATTCAGATAATCAAACCTAATTAGACAAGAGTGGTGCTTAATCAACGAGTTAAGCGCTGTGTATATATACAGCAAACTAACCTCCGTTCATTGACAGTTTAACAGCATTTGGCCCCGCAGTACCTTCCTAACATGCCCGAATCGAGCGCTTCCCGTTTGATGAAGAATCTTTCATCCTTCAGGATTAGGAATCTTTGCCACAATCCTCTGGTATTATCTCGTGGGCGTCAGGCCAAACAAACGGGTCCTCGCCACCGCGGGCGAAACATCCGCAATCTACTTCCGCGTATTTCTTTAAAACTGGACCATTCAATAATTCCTGCCATAGAGAAATGGTCATAAGGCAATGCCGCCCTCTTAATTCGAAGGAACGGGTCTTCCTCCAGCGTCAGGCCGCCGCAGCAGGCCCTAAGTAAGCCGCGCTGCAGATTCAGTCCCGGTCAGTCCACACTCAACATCTGCCGGGTCAACTCTGTGAGTGCTCAGCTCAAAACCTTTTCGTTTTCTGTCCCTAATTGAACTTCGTATCACTTCAGTTGTTGAATCACGAGCAAGTTATGCTATCTGGATACTAATTTTGATCGGGGGAACACGCGTTTTAAATAGTTTCCGTACAAATGATTTGCCGTTCATTAACGCGATGCTTCGTTTTGGTAAAGTCACACGTAAACAATAGGTCGCACATTACGTGCAGATTGCACACAGAATCATTAAGAACCTTTCGTTAACACTGTCCTGCAATTTATTTACAAAAATCGCTTAAAAACTTAAAGTTATAGCATAAATGCATTTTTTAGGTGTTCAAGCACGAAGTGCTGAAAACCTATTGTATTTGTACTGATTTTTAGGGGTTCAAGCACTTCAGTGCTGAAACCCTATTGTTATTGTTAATTTTCCCATCATGCAACATTCTCCACGTAAAACTGATCGGGCAGGACGAACCGTAAGTCGTAGAGACTTGAAACTTTGGGGGCTGGTAGTACTCTCACCGCCTACAGCCTCACCAAGGCACGCCCCGATTGGCCCATAGGTGGCGCTACAGCGGGCAAAAGTACGAAATGGCTCATAACTCCTCAACCGTCGGGCGTAGGCTCAAGTGTCTTACATCGTTGGAATCCTTGGCTCGAGCCGGACAAGATGCATGCCTCGGATTGGCTCGTCACCCTGGGTGCATTTTCGGGTATTTTGGGTTTTCCGTAAAACCTACTTTTGCGAACTAGTCCTAGGTTTTTGGGCCGGCCGGAACCAAACCAGTGCGGCAAGATTCTATGGAGTCCGAATGTCAATAATTATCAAAAAAAAGTGGAAATTTGGGTTCACGGTCCCTAAGGGCCGCCGAAACGTTCCGAGAGGGGGGGGCCCCTTTTACTAAATTGCCTATAACTCGTCAACGGAACGAGATATTTGCACCAAACTCAACGCGCCTGTGTGAGAGCTCATTCTGTGGTCGCGTGAAAAAGGACAGGGCGACCGGCCACTTGGTGGCGCTCTAACTGTTAAACAGGTGCCAAAATGATGTATTTCTATATGGCAAATCCCATGAAATGGCTGAAAGCGGCCCTCTTCCTGCCTGATTTGCATACAACCTCACAAAACCGGCCGTGCGCATGCGTCACCTGGCCCTAAAGAGGCCTGGAAGCTTTTATGGACGTCGGGCCACCGGTGGCCCTTTAACTGTTATAAAGGTGTAAAATGCTCTATAATATCCTATGCAAAATGACATTTAAATGACTGAAAAAGGGTCTGCTCTGCTCAAAACTTCACCAAATTAGCTGAGCATGTGCGCCATATTATTCCGAGGAAGCGTGCAAAGTTTGACGGAGATCGGGCCATCGGTGGAGGTGTCGCAGTTTAAAAGGTAAAACAAAAATCACCACATTTCCATGAAAAATGAGCCAAAAAGGCAAAAAAGCGACTTTCTCCTCTCCGAGGCACATGTTAAAAGGCTTGATAAAGTTTTTGGAAAGCAGCAGCACAAGCGTCAAGTGCGTGGACCCTAAGGTTTTTTTTTTATAGGCCTTTTTAGTCCCTTTTTATTAGGGGTTCAAGCACTTCAGTGCTGAAACCCTATTGTTATTGTTAATTTTCCCATCATGCAACATTCTCCACGTAAAACTGATCGGGCAGGACGAACCGTAAGTCGTAGAGACTTGAAACTTTGGGGGCTGGTAGTACTCTCACCGCCTACAGCCTCACCAAGGCACGCCCCGATTGGCCCATAGGTGGCGCTACAGCGGGCAAAAGTACGAAATGGCTCATAACTCCTCAACCGTCGGGCGTAGGCTCAAGTGTCTTACATCGTTGGAATCCTTGGCTCGAGCCGGACAAGATGCATGCCTCGGATTGGCTCGTCACCCTGGGTGCATTTTCGGGTATTTTGGGTTTTCCGTAAAACCTACTTTTGCGAACTAGTCCTAGGTTTTTGGGCCGGCCGGAACCAAACCAGTGCGGCAAGATTCTATGGAGTCCGAATGTCAATAATTATCAAAAAAAAGTGGAAATTTGGGTTCACGGTCCCTAAGGGCCGCCGAAACGTTCCGAGAGGGGGGGGCCCCTTTTACTAAATTGCCTATAACTCGTCAACGGAACGAGATATTTGCACCAAACTCAACGCGCCTGTGTGAGAGCTCATTCTGTGGTCGCGTGAAAAAGGACAGGGCGACCGGCCACTTGGTGGCGCTCTAACTGTTAAACAGGTGCCAAAATGATGTATTTCTATATGGCAAATCCCATGAAATGGCTGAAAGCGGCCCTCTTCCTGCCTGATTTGCATACAACCTCACAAAACCGGCCGTGCGCATGCGTCACCTGGCCCTAAAGAGGCCTGGAAGCTTTTATGGACGTCGGGCCACCGGTGGCCCTTTAACTGTTATAAAGGTGTAAAATGCTCTATAATATCCTATGCAAAATGACATTTAAATGACTGAAAAAGGGTCTGCTCTGCTCAAAACTTCACCAAATTAGCTGAGCATGTGCGCCATATTATTCCGAGGAAGCGTGCAAAGTTTGACGGAGATCGGGCCATCGGTGGAGGTGTCGCAGTTTAAAAGGTAAAACAAAAATCACCACATTTCCATGAAAAATGAGCCAAAAAGGCAAAAAAGCGACTTTCTCCTCTCCGAGGCACATGTTAAAAGGCTTGATAAAGTTTTTGGAAAGCAGCAGCACAAGCGTCAAGTGCGTGGACCCTAAGGTTTTTTTTTTATAGGCCTTTTTAGTCCCTTTTTATTAGGGGTTCAAGCACTTCAGTGCTGAAACCCTATTGTTATTGTTAATTTTCCCATCATGCAACATTCTCCACGTAAAACTGATCGGGCAGGACGAACCGTAAGTCGTAGAGACTTGAAACTTTGGGGGCTGGTAGTACTCTCACCGCCTACAGCCTCACCAAGGCACGCCCCGATTGGCCCATAGGTGGCGCTACAGCGGGCAAAAGTACGAAATGGCTCATAACTCCTCAACCGTCGGGCGTAGGCTCAAGTGTCTTACATCGTTGGAATCCTTGGCTCGAGCCGGACAAGATGCATGCCTCGGATTGGCTCGTCACCCTGGGTGCATTTTCGGGTATTTTGGGTTTTCCGTAAAACCTACTTTTGCGAACTAGTCCTAGGTTTTTGGGCCGGCCGGAACCAAACCAGTGCGGCAAGATTCTATGGAGTCCGAATGTCAATAATTATCAAAAAAAAGTGGAAATTTGGGTTCACGGTCCCTAAGGGCCGCCGAAACGTTCCGAGAGGGGGGGGCCCCTTTTACTAAATTGCCTATAACTCGTCAACGGAACGAGATATTTGCACCAAACTCAACGCGCCTGTGTGAGAGCTCATTCTGTGGTCGCGTGAAAAAGGACAGGGCGACCGGCCACTTGGTGGCGCTCTAACTGTTAAACAGGTGCCAAAATGATGTATTTCTATATGGCAAATCCCATGAAATGGCTGAAAGCGGCCCTCTTCCTGCCTGATTTGCATACAACCTCACAAAACCGGCCGTGCGCATGCGTCACCTGGCCCTAAAGAGGCCTGGAAGCTTTTATGGACGTCGGGCCACCGGTGGCCCTTTAACTGTTATAAAGGTGTAAAATGCTCTATAATATCCTATGCAAAATGACATTTAAATGACTGAAAAAGGGTCTGCTCTGCTCAAAACTTCACCAAATTAGCTGAGCATGTGCGCCATATTATTCCGAGGAAGCGTGCAAAGTTTGACGGAGATCGGGCCATCGGTGGAGGTGTCGCAGTTTAAAAGGTAAAACAAAAATCACCACATTTCCATGAAAAATGAGCCAAAAAGGCAAAAAAGCGACTTTCTCCTCTCCGAGGCACATGTTAAAAGGCTTGATAAAGTTTTTGGAAAGCAGCAGCACAAGCGTCAAGTGCGTGGACCCTAAGGTTTTTTTTTTATAGGCCTTTTTAGTCCCTTTTTATTAGGGGTTCAAGCACTTCAGTGCTGAAACCCTATTGTTATTGTTAATTTTCCCATCATGCAACATTCTCCACGTAAAACTGATCGGGCAGGACGAACCGTAAGTCGTAGAGACTTGAAACTTTGGGGGCTGGTAGTACTCTCACCGCCTACAGCCTCACCAAGGCACGCCCCGATTGGCCCATAGGTGGCGCTACAGCGGGCAAAAGTACGAAATGGCTCATAACTCCTCAACCGTCGGGCGTAGGCTCAAGTGTCTTACATCGTTGGAATCCTTGGCTCGAGCCGGACAAGATGCATGCCTCGGATTGGCTCGTCACCCTGGGTGCATTTTCGGGTATTTTGGGTTTTCCGTAAAACCTACTTTTGCGAACTAGTCCTAGGTTTTTGGGCCGGCCGGAACCAAACCAGTGCGGCAAGATTCTATGGAGTCCGAATGTCAATAATTATCAAAAAAAAGTGGAAATTTGGGTTCACGGTCCCTAAGGGCCGCCGAAACGTTCCGAGAGGGGGGGGCCCCTTTTACTAAATTGCCTATAACTCGTCAACGGAACGAGATATTTGCACCAAACTCAACGCGCCTGTGTGAGAGCTCATTCTGTGGTCGCGTGAAAAAGGACAGGGCGACCGGCCACTTGGTGGCGCTCTAACTGTTAAACAGGTGCCAAAATGATGTATTTCTATATGGCAAATCCCATGAAATGGCTGAAAGCGGCCCTCTTCCTGCCTGATTTGCATACAACCTCACAAAACCGGCCGTGCGCATGCGTCACCTGGCCCTAAAGAGGCCTGGAAGCTTTTATGGACGTCGGGCCACCGGTGGCCCTTTAACTGTTATAAAGGTGTAAAATGCTCTATAATATCCTATGCAAAATGACATTTAAATGACTGAAAAAGGGTCTGCTCTGCTCAAAACTTCACCAAATTAGCTGAGCATGTGCGCCATATTATTCCGAGGAAGCGTGCAAAGTTTGACGGAGATCGGGCCATCGGTGGAGGTGTCGCAGTTTAAAAGGTAAAACAAAAATCACCACATTTCCATGAAAAATGAGCCAAAAAGGCAAAAAAGCGACTTTCTCCTCTCCGAGGCACATGTTAAAAGGCTTGATAAAGTTTTTGGAAAGCAGCAGCACAAGCGTCAAGTGCGTGGACCCTAAGGTTTTTTTTTTATAGGCCTTTTTAGTCCCTTTTTATTAGGGGTTCAAGCACTTCAGTGCTGAAACCCTATTGTTATTGTTAATTTTCCCATCATGCAACATTCTCCACGTAAAACTGATCGGGCAGGACGAACCGTAAGTCGTAGAGACTTGAAACTTTGGGGGCTGGTAGTACTCTCACCGCCTACAGCCTCACCAAGGCACGCCCCGATTGGCCCATAGGTGGCGCTACAGCGGGCAAAAGTACGAAATGGCTCATAACTCCTCAACCGTCGGGCGTAGGCTCAAGTGTCTTACATCGTTGGAATCCTTGGCTCGAGCCGGACAAGATGCATGCCTCGGATTGGCTCGTCACCCTGGGTGCATTTTCGGGTATTTTGGGTTTTCCGTAAAACCTACTTTTGCGAACTAGTCCTAGGTTTTTGGGCCGGCCGGAACCAAACCAGTGCGGCAAGATTCTATGGAGTCCGAATGTCAATAATTATCAAAAAAAAGTGGAAATTTGGGTTCACGGTCCCTAAGGGCCGCCGAAACGTTCCGAGAGGGGGGGGCCCCTTTTACTAAATTGCCTATAACTCGTCAACGGAACGAGATATTTGCACCAAACTCAACGCGCCTGTGTGAGAGCTCATTCTGTGGTCGCGTGAAAAAGGACAGGGCGACCGGCCACTTGGTGGCGCTCTAACTGTTAAACAGGTGCCAAAATGATGTATTTCTATATGGCAAATCCCATGAAATGGCTGAAAGCGGCCCTCTTCCTGCCTGATTTGCATACAACCTCACAAAACCGGCCGTGCGCATGCGTCACCTGGCCCTAAAGAGGCCTGGAAGCTTTTATGGACGTCGGGCCACCGGTGGCCCTTTAACTGTTATAAAGGTGTAAAATGCTCTATAATATCCTATGCAAAATGACATTTAAATGACTGAAAAAGGGTCTGCTCTGCTCAAAACTTCACCAAATTAGCTGAGCATGTGCGCCATATTATTCCGAGGAAGCGTGCAAAGTTTGACGGAGATCGGGCCATCGGTGGAGGTGTCGCAGTTTAAAAGGTAAAACAAAAATCACCACATTTCCATGAAAAATGAGCCAAAAAGGCAAAAAAGCGACTTTCTCCTCTCCGAGGCACATGTTAAAAGGCTTGATAAAGTTTTTGGAAAGCAGCAGCACAAGCGTCAAGTGCGTGGACCCTAAGGTTTTTTTTTTATAGGCCTTTTTAGTCCCTTTTTATTAGGGGTTCAAGCACTTCAGTGCTGAAACCCTATTGTTATTGTTAATTTTCCCATCATGCAACATTCTCCACGTAAAACTGATCGGGCAGGACGAACCGTAAGTCGTAGAGACTTGAAACTTTGGGGGCTGGTAGTACTCTCACCGCCTACAGCCTCACCAAGGCACGCCCCGATTGGCCCATAGGTGGCGCTACAGCGGGCAAAAGTACGAAATGGCTCATAACTCCTCAACCGTCGGGCGTAGGCTCAAGTGTCTTACATCGTTGGAATCCTTGGCTCGAGCCGGACAAGATGCATGCCTCGGATTGGCTCGTCACCCTGGGTGCATTTTCGGGTATTTTGGGTTTTCCGTAAAACCTACTTTTGCGAACTAGTCCTAGGTTTTTGGGCCGGCCGGAACCAAACCAGTGCGGCAAGATTCTATGGAGTCCGAATGTCAATAATTATCAAAAAAAAGTGGAAATTTGGGTTCACGGTCCCTAAGGGCCGCCGAAACGTTCCGAGAGGGGGGGGCCCCTTTTACTAAATTGCCTATAACTCGTCAACGGAACGAGATATTTGCACCAAACTCAACGCGCCTGTGTGAGAGCTCATTCTGTGGTCGCGTGAAAAAGGACAGGGCGACCGGCCACTTGGTGGCGCTCTAACTGTTAAACAGGTGCCAAAATGATGTATTTCTATATGGCAAATCCCATGAAATGGCTGAAAGCGGCCCTCTTCCTGCCTGATTTGCATACAACCTCACAAAACCGGCCGTGCGCATGCGTCACCTGGCCCTAAAGAGGCCTGGAAGCTTTTATGGACGTCGGGCCACCGGTGGCCCTTTAACTGTTATAAAGGTGTAAAATGCTCTATAATATCCTATGCAAAATGACATTTAAATGACTGAAAAAGGGTCTGCTCTGCTCAAAACTTCACCAAATTAGCTGAGCATGTGCGCCATATTATTCCGAGGAAGCGTGCAAAGTTTGACGGAGATCGGGCCATCGGTGGAGGTGTCGCAGTTTAAAAGGTAAAACAAAAATCACCACATTTCCATGAAAAATGAGCCAAAAAGGCAAAAAAGCGACTTTCTCCTCTCCGAGGCACATGTTAAAAGGCTTGATAAAGTTTTTGGAAAGCAGCAGCACAAGCGTCAAGTGCGTGGACCCTAAGGTTTTTTTTTTATAGGCCTTTTTAGTCCCTTTTTATTAGGGGTTCAAGCACTTCAGTGCTGAAACCCTATTGTTATTGTTAATTTTCCCATCATGCAACATTCTCCACGTAAAACTGATCGGGCAGGACGAACCGTAAGTCGTAGAGACTTGAAACTTTGGGGGCTGGTAGTACTCTCACCGCCTACAGCCTCACCAAGGCACGCCCCGATTGGCCCATAGGTGGCGCTACAGCGGGCAAAAGTACGAAATGGCTCATAACTCCTCAACCGTCGGGCGTAGGCTCAAGTGTCTTACATCGTTGGAATCCTTGGCTCGAGCCGGACAAGATGCATGCCTCGGATTGGCTCGTCACCCTGGGTGCATTTTCGGGTATTTTGGGTTTTCCGTAAAACCTACTTTTGCGAACTAGTCCTAGGTTTTTGGGCCGGCCGGAACCAAACCAGTGCGGCAAGATTCTATGGAGTCCGAATGTCAATAATTATCAAAAAAAAGTGGAAATTTGGGTTCACGGTCCCTAAGGGCCGCCGAAACGTTCCGAGAGGGGGGGGCCCCTTTTACTAAATTGCCTATAACTCGTCAACGGAACGAGATATTTGCACCAAACTCAACGCGCCTGTGTGAGAGCTCATTCTGTGGTCGCGTGAAAAAGGACAGGGCGACCGGCCACTTGGTGGCGCTCTAACTGTTAAACAGGTGCCAAAATGATGTATTTCTATATGGCAAATCCCATGAAATGGCTGAAAGCGGCCCTCTTCCTGCCTGATTTGCATACAACCTCACAAAACCGGCCGTGCGCATGCGTCACCTGGCCCTAAAGAGGCCTGGAAGCTTTTATGGACGTCGGGCCACCGGTGGCCCTTTAACTGTTATAAAGGTGTAAAATGCTCTATAATATCCTATGCAAAATGACATTTAAATGACTGAAAAAGGGTCTGCTCTGCTCAAAACTTCACCAAATTAGCTGAGCATGTGCGCCATATTATTCCGAGGAAGCGTGCAAAGTTTGACGGAGATCGGGCCATCGGTGGAGGTGTCGCAGTTTAAAAGGTAAAACAAAAATCACCACATTTCCATGAAAAATGAGCCAAAAAGGCAAAAAAGCGACTTTCTCCTCTCCGAGGCACATGTTAAAAGGCTTGATAAAGTTTTTGGAAAGCAGCAGCACAAGCGTCAAGTGCGTGGACCCTAAGGTTTTTTTTTTATAGGCCTTTTTAGTCCCTTTTTATTAGGGGTTCAAGCACTTCAGTGCTGAAACCCTATTGTTATTGTTAATTTTCCCATCATGCAACATTCTCCACGTAAAACTGATCGGGCAGGACGAACCGTAAGTCGTAGAGACTTGAAACTTTGGGGGCTGGTAGTACTCTCACCGCCTACAGCCTCACCAAGGCACGCCCCGATTGGCCCATAGGTGGCGCTACAGCGGGCAAAAGTACGAAATGGCTCATAACTCCTCAACCGTCGGGCGTAGGCTCAAGTGTCTTACATCGTTGGAATCCTTGGCTCGAGCCGGACAAGATGCATGCCTCGGATTGGCTCGTCACCCTGGGTGCATTTTCGGGTATTTTGGGTTTTCCGTAAAACCTACTTTTGCGAACTAGTCCTAGGTTTTTGGGCCGGCCGGAACCAAACCAGTGCGGCAAGATTCTATGGAGTCCGAATGTCAATAATTATCAAAAAAAAGTGGAAATTTGGGTTCACGGTCCCTAAGGGCCGCCGAAACGTTCCGAGAGGGGGGGGCCCCTTTTACTAAATTGCCTATAACTCGTCAACGGAACGAGATATTTGCACCAAACTCAACGCGCCTGTGTGAGAGCTCATTCTGTGGTCGCGTGAAAAAGGACAGGGCGACCGGCCACTTGGTGGCGCTCTAACTGTTAAACAGGTGCCAAAATGATGTATTTCTATATGGCAAATCCCATGAAATGGCTGAAAGCGGCCCTCTTCCTGCCTGATTTGCATACAACCTCACAAAACCGGCCGTGCGCATGCGTCACCTGGCCCTAAAGAGGCCTGGAAGCTTTTATGGACGTCGGGCCACCGGTGGCCCTTTAACTGTTATAAAGGTGTAAAATGCTCTATAATATCCTATGCAAAATGACATTTAAATGACTGAAAAAGGGTCTGCTCTGCTCAAAACTTCACCAAATTAGCTGAGCATGTGCGCCATATTATTCCGAGGAAGCGTGCAAAGTTTGACGGAGATCGGGCCATCGGTGGAGGTGTCGCAGTTTAAAAGGTAAAACAAAAATCACCACATTTCCATGAAAAATGAGCCAAAAAGGCAAAAAAGCGACTTTCTCCTCTCCGAGGCACATGTTAAAAGGCTTGATAAAGTTTTTGGAAAGCAGCAGCACAAGCGTCAAGTGCGTGGACCCTAAGGTTTTTTTTTTATAGGCCTTTTTAGTCCCTTTTTATTAGGGGTTCAAGCACTTCAGTGCTGAAACCCTATTGTTATTGTTAATTTTCCCATCATGCAACATTCTCCACGTAAAACTGATCGGGCAGGACGAACCGTAAGTCGTAGAGACTTGAAACTTTGGGGGCTGGTAGTACTCTCACCGCCTACAGCCTCACCAAGGCACGCCCCGATTGGCCCATAGGTGGCGCTACAGCGGGCAAAAGTACGAAATGGCTCATAACTCCTCAACCGTCGGGCGTAGGCTCAAGTGTCTTACATCGTTGGAATCCTTGGCTCGAGTCGGACAAGATGCATGCCTCGGATTGGCTCGTCACCCTGGGTGCATTTTCGGGTATTTTGGGTTTTCCGTAAAACCTACTTTTGCGAACTAGTCCTAGGTTTTTGGGCCGGCCGGAACCAAACCAGTGCGGCAAGATTCTATGGAGTCCGAATGTCAATAATTATCAAAAAAAAGTGGAAATTTGGGTTCACGGTCCCTAAGGGCCGCCGAAACGTTCCGAGAGGGGGGGGCCCCTTTTACTAAATTGCCTATAACTCGTCAACGGAACGAGATATTTGCACCAAACTCAACGCGCCTGTGTGAGAGCTCATTCTGTGGTCGCGTGAAAAAGGACAGGGCGACCGGCCACTTGGTGGCGCTCTAACTGTTAAACAGGTGCCAAAATGATGTATTTCTATATGGCAAATCCCATGAAATGGCTGAAAGCGGCCCTCTTCCTGCCTGATTTGCATACAACCTCACAAAACCGGCCGTGCGCATGCGTCACCTGGCCCTAAAGAGGCCTGGAAGCTTTTATGGACGTCGGGCCACCGGTGGCCCTTTAACTGTTATAAAGGTGTAAAATGCTCTATAATATCCTATGCAAAATGACATTTAAATGACTGAAAAAGGGTCTGCTCTGCTCAAAACTTCACCAAATTAGCTGAGCATGTGCGCCATATTATTCCGAGGAAGCGTGCAAAGTTTGACGGAGATCGGGCCATCGGTGGAGGTGTCGCAGTTTAAAAGGTAAAACAAAAATCACCACATTTCCATGAAAAATGAGCCAAAAAGGCAAAAAAGCGACTTTCTCCTCTCCGAGGCACATGTTAAAAGGCTTGATAAAGTTTTTGGAAAGCAGCAGCACAAGCGTCAAGTGCGTGGACCCTAAGGTTTTTTTTTTATAGGCCTTTTTAGTCCCTTTTTATTAGGGGTTCAAGCACTTCAGTGCTGAAACCCTATTGTTATTGTTAATTTTCCCATCATGCAACATTCTCCACGTAAAACTGATCGGGCAGGACGAACCGTAAGTCGTAGAGACTTGAAACTTTGGGGGCTGGTAGTACTCTCACCGCCTACAGCCTCACCAAGGCACGCCCCGATTGGCCCATAGGTGGCGCTACAGCGGGCAAAAGTACGAAATGGCTCATAACTCCTCAACCGTCGGGCGTAGGCTCAAGTGTCTTACATCGTTGGAATCCTTGGCTCGAGCCGGACAAGATGCATGCCTCGGATTGGCTCGTCACCCTGGGTGCATTTTCGGGTATTTTGGGTTTTCCGTAAAACCTACTTTTGCGAACTAGTCCTAGGTTTTTGGGCCGGCCGGAACCAAACCAGTGCGGCAAGATTCTATGGAGTCCGAATGTCAATAATTATCAAAAAAAAGTGGAAATTTGGGTTCACGGTCCCTAAGGGCCGCCGAAACGTTCCGAGAGGGGGGGGCCCCTTTTACTAAATTGCCTATAACTCGTCAACGGAACGAGATATTTGCACCAAACTCAACGCGCCTGTGTGAGAGCTCATTCTGTGGTCGCGTGAAAAAGGACAGGGCGACCGGCCACTTGGTGGCGCTCTAACTGTTAAACAGGTGCCAAAATGATGTATTTCTATATGGCAAATCCCATGAAATGGCTGAAAGCGGCCCTCTTCCTGCCTGATTTGCATACAACCTCACAAAACCGGCCGTGCGCATGCGTCACCTGGCCCTAAAGAGGCCTGGAAGCTTTTATGGACGTCGGGCCACCGGTGGCCCTTTAACTGTTATAAAGGTGTAAAATGCTCTATAATATCCTATGCAAAATGACATTTAAATGACTGAAAAAGGGTCTGCTCTGCTCAAAACTTCACCAAATTAGCTGAGCATGTGCGCCATATTATTCCGAGGAAGCGTGCAAAGTTTGACGGAGATCGGGCCATCGGTGGAGGTGTCGCAGTTTAAAAGGTAAAACAAAAATCACCACATTTCCATGAAAAATGAGCCAAAAAGGCAAAAAAGCGACTTTCTCCTCTCCGAGGCACATGTTAAAAGGCTTGATAAAGTTTTTGGAAAGCAGCAGCACAAGCGTCAAGTGCGTGGACCCTAAGGTTTTTTTTTTATAGGCCTTTTTAGTCCCTTTTTATTAGGGGTTCAAGCACTTCAGTGCTGAAACCCTATTGTTATTGTTAATTTTCCCATCATGCAACATTCTCCACGTAAAACTGATCGGGCAGGACGAACCGTAAGTCGTAGAGACTTGAAACTTTGGGGGCTGGTAGTACTCTCACCGCCTACAGCCTCACCAAGGCACGCCCCGATTGGCCCATAGGTGGCGCTACAGCGGGCAAAAGTACGAAATGGCTCATAACTCCTCAACCGTCGGGCGTAGGCTCAAGTGTCTTACATCGTTGGAATCCTTGGCTCGAGCCGGACAAGATGCATGCCTCGGATTGGCTCGTCACCCTGGGTGCATTTTCGGGTATTTTGGGTTTTCCGTAAAACCTACTTTTGCGAACTAGTCCTAGGTTTTTGGGCCGGCCGGAACCAAACCAGTGCGGCAAGATTCTATGGAGTCCGAATGTCAATAATTATCAAAAAAAAGTGGAAATTTGGGTTCACGGTCCCTAAGGGCCGCCGAAACGTTCCGAGAGGGGGGGGCCCCTTTTACTAAATTGCCTATAACTCGTCAACGGAACGAGATATTTGCACCAAACTCAACGCGCCTGTGTGAGAGCTCATTCTGTGGTCGCGTGAAAAAGGACAGGGCGACCGGCCACTTGGTGGCGCTCTAACTGTTAAACAGGTGCCAAAATGATGTATTTCTATATGGCAAATCCCATGAAATGGCTGAAAGCGGCCCTCTTCCTGCCTGATTTGCATACAACCTCACAAAACCGGCCGTGCGCATGCGTCACCTGGCCCTAAAGAGGCCTGGAAGCTTTTATGGACGTCGGGCCACCGGTGGCCCTTTAACTGTTATAAAGGTGTAAAATGCTCTATAATATCCTATGCAAAATGACATTTAAATGACTGAAAAAGGGTCTGCTCTGCTCAAAACTTCACCAAATTAGCTGAGCATGTGCGCCATATTATTCCGAGGAAGCGTGCAAAGTTTGACGGAGATCGGGCCATCGGTGGAGGTGTCGCAGTTTAAAAGGTAAAACAAAAATCACCACATTTCCATGAAAAATGAGCCAAAAAGGCAAAAAAGCGACTTTCTCCTCTCCGAGGCACATGTTAAAAGGCTTGATAAAGTTTTTGGAAAGCAGCAGCACAAGCGTCAAGTGCGTGGACCCTAAGGTTTTTTTTTTATAGGCCTTTTTAGTCCCTTTTTATTAGGGGTTCAAGCACTTCAGTGCTGAAACCCTATTGTTATTGTTAATTTTCCCATCATGCAACATTCTCCACGTAAAACTGATCGGGCAGGACGAACCGTAAGTCGTAGAGACTTGAAACTTTGGGGGCTGGTAGTACTCTCACCGCCTACAGCCTCACCAAGGCACGCCCCGATTGGCCCATAGGTGGCGCTACAGCGGGCAAAAGTACGAAATGGCTCATAACTCCTCAACCGTCGGGCGTAGGCTCAAGTGTCTTACATCGTTGGAATCCTTGGCTCGAGCCGGACAAGATGCATGCCTCGGATTGGCTCGTCACCCTGGGTGCATTTTCGGGTATTTTGGGTTTTCCGTAAAACCTACTTTTGCGAACTAGTCCTAGGTTTTTGGGCCGGCCGGAACCAAACCAGTGCGGCAAGATTCTATGGAGTCCGAATGTCAATAATTATCAAAAAAAAGTGGAAATTTGGGTTCACGGTCCCTAAGGGCCGCCGAAACGTTCCGAGAGGGGGGGGCCCCTTTTACTAAATTGCCTATAACTCGTCAACGGAACGAGATATTTGCACCAAACTCAACGCGCCTGTGTGAGAGCTCATTCTGTGGTCGCGTGAAAAAGGACAGGGCGACCGGCCACTTGGTGGCGCTCTAACTGTTAAACAGGTGCCAAAATGATGTATTTCTATATGGCAAATCCCATGAAATGGCTGAAAGCGGCCCTCTTCCTGCCTGATTTGCATACAACCTCACAAAACCGGCCGTGCGCATGCGTCACCTGGCCCTAAAGAGGCCTGGAAGCTTTTATGGACGTCGGGCCACCGGTGGCCCTTTAACTGTTATAAAGGTGTAAAATGCTCTATAATATCCTATGCAAAATGACATTTAAATGACTGAAAAAGGGTCTGCTCTGCTCAAAACTTCACCAAATTAGCTGAGCATGTGCGCCATATTATTCCGAGGAAGCGTGCAAAGTTTGACGGAGATCGGGCCATCGGTGGAGGTGTCGCAGTTTAAAAGGTAAAACAAAAATCACCACATTTCCATGAAAAATGAGCCAAAAAGGCAAAAAAGCGACTTTCTCCTCTCCGAGGCACATGTTAAAAGGCTTGATAAAGTTTTTGGAAAGCAGCAGCACAAGCGTCAAGTGCGTGGACCCTAAGGTTTTTTTTTTATAGGCCTTTTTAGTCCCTTTTTATTAGGGGTTCAAGCACTTCAGTGCTGAAACCCTATTGTTATTGTTAATTTTCCCATCATGCAACATTCTCCACGTAAAACTGATCGGGCAGGACGAACCGTAAGTCGTAGAGACTTGAAACTTTGGGGGCTGGTAGTACTCTCACCGCCTACAGCCTCACCAAGGCACGCCCCGATTGGCCCATAGGTGGCGCTACAGCGGGCAAAAGTACGAAATGGCTCATAACTCCTCAACCGTCGGGCGTAGGCTCAAGTGTCTTACATCGTTGGAATCCTTGGCTCGAGCCGGACAAGATGCATGCCTCGGATTGGCTCGTCACCCTGGGTGCATTTTCGGGTATTTTGGGTTTTCCGTAAAACCTACTTTTGCGAACTAGTCCTAGGTTTTTGGGCCGGCCGGAACCAAACCAGTGCGGCAAGATTCTATGGAGTCCGAATGTCAATAATTATCAAAAAAAAGTGGAAATTTGGGTTCACGGTCCCTAAGGGCCGCCGAAACGTTCCGAGAGGGGGGGGCCCCTTTTACTAAATTGCCTATAACTCGTCAACGGAACGAGATATTTGCACCAAACTCAACGCGCCTGTGTGAGAGCTCATTCTGTGGTCGCGTGAAAAAGGACAGGGCGACCGGCCACTTGGTGGCGCTCTAACTGTTAAACAGGTGCCAAAATGATGTATTTCTATATGGCAAATCCCATGAAATGGCTGAAAGCGGCCCTCTTCCTGCCTGATTTGCATACAACCTCACAAAACCGGCCGTGCGCATGCGTCACCTGGCCCTAAAGAGGCCTGGAAGCTTTTATGGACGTCGGGCCACCGGTGGCCCTTTAACTGTTATAAAGGTGTAAAATGCTCTATAATATCCTATGCAAAATGACATTTAAATGACTGAAAAAGGGTCTGCTCTGCTCAAAACTTCACCAAATTAGCTGAGCATGTGCGCCATATTATTCCGAGGAAGCGTGCAAAGTTTGACGGAGATCGGGCCATCGGTGGAGGTGTCGCAGTTTAAAAGGTAAAACAAAAATCACCACATTTCCATGAAAAATGAGCCAAAAAGGCAAAAAAGCGACTTTCTCCTCTCCGAGGCACATGTTAAAAGGCTTGATAAAGTTTTTGGAAAGCAGCAGCACAAGCGTCAAGTGCGTGGACCCTAAGGTTTTTTTTTTATAGGCCTTTTTAGTCCCTTTTTATTAGGGGTTCAAGCACTTCAGTGCTGAAACCCTATTGTTATTGTTAATTTTCCCATCATGCAACATTCTCCACGTAAAACTGATCGGGCAGGACGAACCGTAAGTCGTAGAGACTTGAAACTTTGGGGGCTGGTAGTACTCTCACCGCCTACAGCCTCACCAAGGCACGCCCCGATTGGCCCATAGGTGGCGCTACAGCGGGCAAAAGTACGAAATGGCTCATAACTCCTCAACCGTCGGGCGTAGGCTCAAGTGTCTTACATCGTTGGAATCCTTGGCTCGAGCCGGACAAGATGCATGCCTCGGATTGGCTCGTCACCCTGGGTGCATTTTCGGGTATTTTGGGTTTTCCGTAAAACCTACTTTTGCGAACTAGTCCTAGGTTTTTGGGCCGGCCGGAACCAAACCAGTGCGGCAAGATTCTATGGAGTCCGAATGTCAATAATTATCAAAAAAAAGTGGAAATTTGGGTTCACGGTCCCTAAGGGCCGCCGAAACGTTCCGAGAGGGGGGGGCCCCTTTTACTAAATTGCCTATAACTCGTCAACGGAACGAGATATTTGCACCAAACTCAACGCGCCTGTGTGAGAGCTCATTCTGTGGTCGCGTGAAAAAGGACAGGGCGACCGGCCACTTGGTGGCGCTCTAACTGTTAAACAGGTGCCAAAATGATGTATTTCTATATGGCAAATCCCATGAAATGGCTGAAAGCGGCCCTCTTCCTGCCTGATTTGCATACAACCTCACAAAACCGGCCGTGCGCATGCGTCACCTGGCCCTAAAGAGGCCTGGAAGCTTTTATGGACGTCGGGCCACCGGTGGCCCTTTAACTGTTATAAAGGTGTAAAATGCTCTATAATATCCTATGCAAAATGACATTTAAATGACTGAAAAAGGGTCTGCTCTGCTCAAAACTTCACCAAATTAGCTGAGCATGTGCGCCATATTATTCCGAGGAAGCGTGCAAAGTTTGACGGAGATCGGGCCATCGGTGGAGGTGTCGCAGTTTAAAAGGTAAAACAAAAATCACCACATTTCCATGAAAAATGAGCCAAAAAGGCAAAAAAGCGACTTTCTCCTCTCCGAGGCACATGTTAAAAGGCTTGATAAAGTTTTTGGAAAGCAGCAGCACAAGCGTCAAGTGCGTGGACCCTAAGGTTTTTTTTTTATAGGCCTTTTTAGTCCCTTTTTATTAGGGGTTCAAGCACTTCAGTGCTGAAACCCTATTGTTATTGTTAATTTTCCCATCATGCAACATTCTCCACGTAAAACTGATCGGGCAGGATGAACCGTAAGTCGTAGAGACTTGAAACTTTGGGGGCTGGTAGTACTCTCACCGCCTACAGCCTCACCAAGGCACGCCCCGATTGGCCCATAGGTGGCGCTACAGCGGGCAAAAGTACGAAATGGCTCATAACTCCTCAACCGTCGGGCGTAGGCTCAAGTGTCTTACATCGTTGGAATCCTTGGCTCGAGCCGGACAAGATGCATGCCTCGGATTGGCTTGCCCTTCAGGCTCCAATTTCGAGTAAATTGCGTTTTTGTGTAAAACCTACTTTTGCGAACTACTCCTAGGTTTTTGGCCTGATTGGAACCAAACCACTGCAGAAATATTCTCTGGAGTCTGATTGTCAATAATCATAAAAAAAAAAAAAAAATTCAATTGTCGGTTGCTAAGGGGAACCAAAACGTTTGATGGCACCAGAGCCACTTTTACTAAAATGGTTATAACTTGTGAACGGAAAGAGATATTTTCGCTAAATTTGGGACACATGTTCATGAGCACAATCTGAGGTGGCATGAAAAAAATTGCGACGATTGGCCACTTGGTGGCGCTATAACATGGAAAAAAATCATGACAATGGTAATAACCACATCCAAACGTTAGTCTAATGAAAGATGGCATGCAGTGTCTTTGTCCAGGGTACCTTGATAGTCTATGAGAACATTGGTGTAGCTAAAAAAAACTCAGTATACGTCATCAGCAAAATGCCCTGAAGGAGCCTGAGACTTTTCAAGCCAGCGTTTTTTCACAGGAGTGACCTCCTTATACTCCTGAATCCTTGCCGAGTCCAACAATACCAAACATGCCAGGTTTTGCCTTTTGGTTTTGTAACGTGTCATTTAGAGCTTAAAAAGAATTACTGTTATCTTCAAAGACCATTAGTCCGATCGAGACAAAAAAAAAAAAAAAAAAACACAGGCAATTCGAAAACATAAGTAAATAGCTAAACAATAATGCCCAAATGTCAAAATTATGATAGAAACTGAAAAAAAAAAAATCCAATCAATATCATCGATGCATAATTTTTATGCTCTCATAAATATAAGTGTCTCAACTTCAAAACAAAATGAGATATTTACAACAAATTTGAGACATGTATATGGGCACACTTTTAGGACTAGTAATAAAACTACATTTAATCAAAAAAATAAAAAGTTAAGTCAATTAACCTAACATTCATTCCAAATATCAAAATCAACAATTTACTATATATAGTGCTATTAAATGTTCCTTAAAATATTTTTTAAAACTCATTTTTCTTGTGTAGAGTGTCTCTTGTCAAAATGTGTAATATCAATGGTAAATCCTTCAATAGTTTCATTCTTCTTTACATTTTACAGTCCGATGTTTTGCAGTGGTTTTCGAAATAAAATAAAAATCCCTTTTATGCATGCCTGCTGTTAAAATCATGACTAGCACTACTATACAAAAATTGAGAGTAAAGGAAATTAGGAATTCTAGACACAGAAATATTTATTATAAAACAAAGCAGAGACAATCTTTCACCTGTACATTTTTTGTCTATATGCACTCGACCAAACAACTGGGCCATAATCTAAGCTAGAACCATTGTTTTAGAAATACATTTGTAACCCGGGTAACCCAGGCCACCAGTAAATGACTTGAGAGTTGGAAAAAGTTAAGAAATATAAAGAATTAAAGTGTTCTACAAAGAAACGCGATTCATCCAATCACTGATTGTGCTGCATTGACTGACAGCCCTAAGAACCAACAGTAGCGGCATGTTCATTAGGCCCGCCCACAGTTCGCGCCGGTGCCGTCGTCAGCATTCAACAGACGAAATCAGATGAGAACAGGTCAGACAGGCAGCAGCACACGGAGCATTTCTCCACAAACTTCTTTCACAAAATCATAATCGAACGGGAACTGTGATTGAGTGCACTTGGAAACTTTGGATACGTCAGGCTGGTGTGTTGTCATAGAGAGAAAAGTGGAGTGGAAATCTGTATTGAATTTGGTTTTGGTGAGTGATTTTTAAAAATATTAAATCTGAATATAAAAAGACATATGAAAGATATAGCTAGGTATGTCAATTTCAGAAATGATTTGATATGAGTAGGCCGCACTCACAGCACGAGCTGAGCTGAGCTAGTTAGCTAACGCTAAAGCTACCACATGTAACGATGCTTATTGTATCATCATGAGTTGAGACAATGAGTGTTTTATGAGTGTTGATCTGTTCTATAAATGTCGATAAGTTAGATTAATGTGTCATTTGAGATGCGCATACTTAACATTAATTATTTTACGTTTGTCTTGTCTTTTGCAAGGCTGTGTTTCCTTATTCTCAGTTTATTCCTATGTGAACGTGATCCGCAAGTATCCTGTTTTGAAACTATCAACTGGTAAGATGTCTTCAATCAATCACTAAATCCCATGAATCAAAGTCCTTTGAGTCCGAAAAACAAAAGAAAATTGATTTATTTTTTCTTCTGAAATGGACAGACTTTGTTTTTTGTACTTGAACTGATCGGAGAAATTTGAACAACTCTTTAAACTGAATCCTTTGATTCACGATATTTGTTCAACTGAGTCGTTTTATTCATGAACTTTGTTCAACTGAATCTTTTCATCTTTCCAGCATTTCCAATTCATATTGTGGAATATACTGTTTACTATTGACAGTAATTGTGTTTATTGGAAGGAATTCTGAATCATTGTGTTTTGACTCGAATCCAATATCTGATTACATTTCTTTTTTTACATTTCATCATTCATTCATCCCAAAAGAAATGACTAGTCGTTAAGGCTGTAAGGTTAGTCAACCAGAGAAATCCTTAGTCAACCAAAGTCCTGTCCTGCACAACGATCAGTCAACAAAATAAAAATAAAAAAAGATGCGATGTTTTGTATTTTTATTGAACATTTATTAAACAATTGTCATAGAGCATTTATAAAACAACAACAAAAAATCAATACTACATAAAACTATAATAATAAAATTAGTTGAAAAGTGAATTTAGTAGTGATTTTTTTTAACTGCAAAGTGAGAAGTTCTGTCCTAGATCTATAGTGACCGTCACGATCGCGCACCTGAAACATCATAACAAAAGCTCTAGTTTATACTGGTGTATATTCTTCTTTACTTTAAAAGCTTTTGGTTAACTTTTGTTCAGCCGATCTAGGCATTTTAAAACACACAAACCCAAATAGCCTAAAAAACAATCCTAATAATTATAGGCTGTACAGTAGGAAGGCATATAGGTTTATTTTCATTTTGTTACATTATTTAGGCTATTTTCAAACGCGTCAAGTGTACAAATAAAAACATAAAACACAATCTATTGAGTCAGTCTAATAAAGCCGTTAAAGCTACTTACAGATTTGCAGGCCTAGTCCACCTTTTTTATGTTGTGGACCAAAAACACTAACATTTCCACATTCTTGGGTAAAAGACAGCTCCTCGACTTAACAATAAATCCTGCTTTGGAAAATATGTGCTCTGGAGGAGTGGAGGTTGAAGGGATGCAGAGCAGGCGTCTTTTGCGCGCTCAAGTTCGTTATTTCAAATGTAGGCGCGCGGCATGTGCGCTGATAATGGAAGCGACGCAGTCGCGGTGCGACACGCTCATTTTTTCCAAGCGCGTTCGTGCCGCATCGAGATAAAAACATCTTAACTTTTCAGAATGCTGCAAGCGCACCGTAGGTCACGTGACAAGAACCTTAACAACAACAACAACAAGCTTAGAAACAACAGACGCCTCCGGAGCGCAACCGCCCTAGCGCTTTGGAAAAAGGAGAACACGGCGCGCCTAGCGTTTTCTACGCCTATATGTGAATGGCGCAGCAG
Source organism: Rhinichthys osculus (assembly GCA_029959095.1). Classification (NCBI taxonomy): domain Eukaryota; kingdom Metazoa; phylum Chordata; class Actinopteri; order Cypriniformes; family Leuciscidae; genus Rhinichthys; species Rhinichthys osculus. The sequence goes on along the minus strand of JARWKJ010000014.1, from coordinate 1,728,668 downwards.
CATAGCTTGCACTCCACAGTCTTGTCTTTTTTTGTAAAATGCAGCCAGAGAAAAGATTTAGATTTCTTGGAGATTTTGTTGACTAAAGCCAAAACAAATAGCATTCTAACTGAATGAATACAGCAAAACTACCTATATTCCTTACTGAGCGCGAAGCAGCAGTGCAGCCAGCCGCAGGTGCGGTTCTCGAGTGTTCTACGTGCTGCGCTAAACTGGCGCAGAATAGCCTAAATTAAAACATTTAAATTTGGGGATAAATTTCTTTCTGCGCATGAGCACTTTCAGTTGTATTATATGTGATGAGTTACGGTTTCAGCCGTTCCTTTGAAAATGGCTGAGGGTCGAAAGAGAAAAAATGTATACGAAGTGTATGATAAGAAGAGAAAGGCCGCAGAATATAGAAACAAGACCAGAGTGATTTTGGGTGAATATTTCACACCCTGGCGTGCGCTAAAAGCACAGGTTGGGCTTCCCACTGATGCCGTAGTCGCGAAAATTCTACTAGACGGGTAAAGTTTGTAGGGATGTGCTCCGATCAGGATTTTTGCAGCCGATACCGATTGCCGATTTCTTGTCATGGTGATCGGCCGATCCCGATTCCCGATACCGATGCTTAATATAAGACAAAGATAAATACAAACAAAATGGAGCACTCTGATGCAGCCCACAAGGTTTAATTAAACATTGTCCAATAGTAAACTTTGGAGGACAAAATAAACATTTAAATACCTAAAATAGAGAGTCTGATGTAACTTTAACCTGGTCTAATACAAGTCTAAGCAGGACAAAATTAATTTAATTAGATTAATTATTAATTTAATTAGAACAAATTGGAGTAGTTTGATGCTACTCATTAGAAGGGATGGGCATTTCAAGCAAAAATAATATTCGAAGATCTGGGTATTATTCGCTTATTCGAAAATCGCACCCCTCCCCCATATGCACGCACACATGCATAGGCCACACACATGAGAAAAGCGGAGTGGTGTGACGTTTAAATATAACTTAAAAACATAAATATACGGTTCATATTTATGTTTTATAGTAGGCTAATATAGTGTTCTTTTTAAAAAAAAAAGTCATATGTTGATTATATTAAAAGGGAACCGCATGAGATGAGTAAGATAGGATCATAAGATGCCCAATATATCGGAAAACATTTGGAATGGGTCAGGCATGATTTTGACCACTTAATTAAGTTTTGTTTTGTAGAAAGCCATTCTTTAAAGTGAATTTCGTTTTGTAAAAATTGTATCTTAATTTCAAACTTTAGTTTCATCATCCATTTGCCTGAATTTAATAAATAATAAGCGAAATATAGCAGACAATATAATCAGGACACGGACACGCCGGCGCGTGAACTGGAGCGCATCTCATAAGTGAACCGAACCTCAACTTGCCTCACATACCTGAGAATGTATAGTTCAGGCTTGAAATGTCTACTTAAAAAAAACAACAACTATTTAAATCGATAATAAATGGGCTACTCTCTGCTTAGGCTAATCCGTATGAAGTGTGCATTTCTCTCTATAAGCGCGTTCACTATGCGAAGATGGCGTCAACATCGCCAACTGTATCGTTGCAGTTTATTAATAAACAATTAAAATGTATCATGCTGCATAAACATTACTTTTGCCGGTTCTTTGTGGCAAGCTTTATGCATGCGCTTGATATGCGAAATATAGGCAATATAGCCTATTATGATGACGCTCATTATGGTTTAATATTTTCTCCCATATATATATTTAATTAAATTAATATAGATATGCGATTTGACTAATGGCTTAAATGAACTACTACTAGTCGACTAGAAAAAAACTTTAGTCGTGCACGGGCAGCGCAACTTATTTAACATATTTTCTAACCAGCATGTCACTGCGGGCGTTCTGAGCGAGTGGCGCTGTGGACTGAGCGAGCGAAGCATACTCTTCAGAAAGGCGCTCTCTCTGGAGGACAATGATCCTCCATGTGAGATTCCTTTGAAACATACACGGCAAATAGCAAATTTTTTTCATAGTTTCTCGACACATCATAGCAGCCTAATTCCACACCGGCGATGACATGACTGCCAAAACATTTAAGTCCCCACGCATCATATAGGCTACCTCCTCACGTTTTGACGTCATCAAATTGTGATCGGTTTGTGAGATCGGCCAAGTTGAGTGAGTACCGATCGAGTCATAAAATGTGATGATCGCCCGATACCGATCTCCGGCCGATCGATCGGAGCATCCCTAAAAAATCCATTTAAAATCACTGCTAGTAAAAGTTAAGATATGATTAGCGATGCTAGCCCTGGCACAAGTCATGCACGGCGTAGACACGGTAAACATCTCAATTTGTCTAAAGTAGCCTTATGACCAAATGCTAAATGATATTACGCTGAAATATTCTAAAACCTTGTGTGTTCATTTTCGATAATTCCAATGTATTCACCATAGTATTTATTACACAAATGCAACAAGCTACTTCTCCATTGCATATCATGTCTCGAGTCCTCGGTCACTCAATCGATCAGTATAATAAGTAAATAAAACACAGAAGGGCATTTGACATTTTGTCTTGCATGAATGCTTTTGAGTTAGTTTATAATTTGCTACATAATTGTGCCACCAAACGTGACTACCCAAATATGGATGCCCTTCCAAACAATCTACTTTGCATATCTGTGCGCCCTCTCGGGAGCAAATAGTGTTGCGCATGTGCATTTTAAAAAAAATTGGAGAGGGCGGGTCTTCTCTAAAATTCGGAAAGATCCTCCGCTATACCTTTAACATTGTGTCGAATAACATGTATTCATTGATTGTAATGACATTAGGGATGCACGATGATATCGGGACAACATCGGTATCGGCCGATAAAAGCTTAAAATGACCATCATCGGCATCAGCCGATAGAATATTTCTGCCGATGAGCCTTGCCGATAGGGTGGCGTGTTTCCTATGCGCACGTGACGCGAACGAAGCATGAGCGCCAGCAACTTAAACTTCCAACTAGGGGTGTGCGTCTCACGGTTTTTGATCGTGGACGATTAAAATGTCTCCACGATCTGCTTTTGAAAAAAAAACATAGTATCGTGCATTCTATCAGTTCAATTCTGGCGCCTTCATCTCAACATACTGTACAACGCGACGTACATTCACATCACATCACATGTAAACGCAGAGGTAGAGTTACACTCACGGTCACGAGACACCGCAATTCACAAAAGTTTATTATTTGCATGTGCGTCAAAGTCTTGCTAGTTAAACATGTCATTCACGTGCTGATGCGCTGTTCTAACATCCGCTTTTCTGAGCACGTTACACCCGACACTCACAGGAACTAAAAGCCTGTCACAGAGTCTGCATACTGGACTAATCTTTCGAGTCTTATTGCGCTAATACTGTCAAATACACACACGGTTTACATAAACAAAGTTGGTTATGTCTAAAGTGAAAGCAAACAGAGAAAATCTGCTTGTCAAATGCGTGTATATTAGACGCGTCGCGTGCAGTTCTTAAAGAGACAGTATAATATGCTGCCGCTTGTCCTTAAAGAGATACTGCACCCAGAAATAAAAATTCTGTCATTATTTACTCACTCTAATGTTGTTCCAAACCTGTATTCATTTCTATCTTGTGCTTAAATATACAATGGAAGTCACTGAAGTACAGCAACTGTTTGGTTAGCCACATTCTTCCAAATAACTTTTATAATTTCAACAGAAGAAAGAAACTTGAGAGAGTAAATGATGACAAGTTAAATTTTCGGGAGAACTATCTCGTTAATGTTAATAAAACAACAAAACACAAAGAGGAAATCACTCACTGCTCTTGACTGAGAACTTTAATAGAAGCTTTAATAAGCTTTTTTTGCACTTAAAAAAAAACACACAAATATATCGGTATCGGCATCGGGCAAAATTAGTCTGAAAATATCGGCATATCGAATATCGGCCAAAATCCTATATCGTGCATCCCTAAATGACATGGATTGTGTCTAATGACATTGTGTCTTACATGGATTCATGGTTTTCTAAACAAACCTTATCAAAACATGGAGCAAATCCGACCTTTCGCGAGTTGGGGTGCGCAATGTTCCATGACGCATAATAACATTCCATTCGTAGGGTATTGACTGTAACCCCTTATTTACACTCTTAGTGCGTTAGAGCTGTGATGCTCGGCTACCGGAGCTGATTGCGCCCAATCTAATGAATGCTTGTGTTTACACCAGCCACGACGCAGCATTTCAGAAGCGTCTCTCCACGCCACTTCCCTAAAGATAGGCGCCTAGTTTATATTCGACGGACACCATGTCCAAGCCACACCACACCGTATACAAAATAAGAGTAAAAGTCAATTTCAAATATTTTGCGAACTAGTCCCTGGTTTTTTGCCCAAACGGGACTAGACCAGTCTAGGACAATTCTCTGGACTCTCTAGGTCAATAATTATCGAAAAAGTTGAACTTTTGCATTTTTCATATTGTTATAACAGGATGATTTAGAAAAGGGGCATGGCAATAAAACTCAAAGGCCTATAAATCATAAATAAAAACTCAGAACTTCACAAATTGGTGAGCATGTGACAACATAGTTAACAAACATGCTAAATTTTATGGACATCGGACCATAGGTGGCGCTATAACTGTTAAAAAGCTTTAAAACCATATATTTCCTATGGTAAATTGCCTGTATTGGCTGTAAATTGTTGTTTCCATCTATTATGTCACTGGTTAGGGTTAAGAGGCGCAAAATGAACATCTGGTACACATGTGAATGAGTTCAATCTGAGCTCACAGTTAAAAAATTGCAACGATTGAACAGTAGGTGGCGCTATAACATGGAAAAAACATAAAAATGGCTATGACCACGTGACCGTTAGTCCGATTGACCTGAAATTTGGTGTGCAGTGTCTTGGTACCATGTATGTGTAAAAGGATAATGGCGTATCTAAAAAAACATGGCCGCCATCGACCAATGAAGTTTGAGCACCTATTAAACTAGGTTAACGGAGGCCGATCAGAACGAAACTCGATGGGCATATTCAACTCGTGGCCCTAAAGGTCTGTAAGAATTTTGAAAAAAATCGGCCACTTGTTGGCGCTAACGAGTTTTACAGCTCTGTAATCACGTGGTGTAGCACACATCCACACAATATGCATATCGTTTCATACATCTAGTTATTAACGAAAATGTTAAAAACCTTCTTTTGCAACTAGTCCTAGCTTTTTCGCTCAATTGGAACCAAACCAATCTAGGACAATTCTCTGGACTCTGTTGAATTTCCTATGGTAAAATGCCTGTATTGGCTGTAAATGGTCTTTTCCATTTATTATGTCAGTGGTTAAATGTATGCTAAATACAACTTAATGTCTTAAATGCTTATGTGCTTAAAGGCCTTAACTGCTTGAACCCCGATAAATGCTGCTTGCAGCTTTAATTATTATTATTATTATTATTCTTCTGCCGTAAAACGCATCGTGCAGAACAAACCGTAAGGGCTGGAGCTCTGAAACTTTGTCAGATGGTAGTACAAAAATCGAGGAGAGCCTCAGAAAGTATGACCCCGATTGGCCTATAGGTGGCGCTACAGCAATCAATTGCGCGAAACTGCTCATAACTCCTAAACCGTATGTCGTAGACTCAAGTGTCTTATATCATTGGAAAGCTGGAGGCCTGACGTAAAAAACGTATATCTCCGATTTCATTTCCGGTATGCAAATTTTTCCGCCATTTTGAATTTTGTCAAAAACCTATTTTTGCGAACTAGTCCCTGGTTTTTCGCCCGATCAAAACCAAACAAATGCATACATGTTGTCTGAAGTCTGAATATCAATAATCATTGAAAAAAAGTTGAATTTTCGATTCACGGTCGCTAGGGGGAGTAAAATGATCGTTGTGGGAGGAGCCTATTTTACTAAAATGGCTATAACTCGAGAAGTAAATGAGATATCTTCACCAATCTCAAGAGACATGTGTATGAGGACAGTCTGAGGTCACAGTAAAAAAACCGCGTCGATCTAACACTAGGTGGCGCTATAACATTAAATAAACATAAAAAGGGCTATGACCACCTGACCGTTAGTCCGATTGACTTGAAAATTGGTATGCAGTGTCTTGGTCCAAGGTGCCATGAATGTGTATGAGGAAATTGGCATAACTCAAAAAACATGGCCGCCATCGGCCAATGAATTTGAGCACCTATTAGACAAGGTTAACGGAGGCCAATCGGAACGAAACTCGATGGGCATGTTTGACTCATGGCCCAAGAGGTCTGTAAGAGTTTTGAAAGAAATTGGCCACTAGTTGGCGCTAACAAGTTTTATGGCTCTGTAATCACGTGGTGTTGCACACATCCCCAAAATATGCATATCATTTGATAGATCTCCTCAGGCTGAACAACTTTGCCTCTAGAATCATTGCTGTCAATCAAATCGTTCATTAAATATTCACGAATATGTTAAAAACCTACTTTTGCGAACTAGTCCCTGGATTTTTGCCCGATCAGAACCAGACCAGTCTAGGGCAATTCTCTGGACTCTCTAGATCAATAATCATTGAAAAAAAGTTGAACTTTTGCATTTTTCGTATGGCTATAACAGGGTAATTTAGAAAAGGGGCGTGTCAAATACACACAAAAGCCTATAAATCATAAATAAAAACTCAGAACTTGACAAAAAATGATGAGCATATGTGTCATACCATGTTGAAGAAGCATGCAAAGTTTCATGGAGATCGGACAATAGGTGGCGCTATAACTGTTGAAAAGCTTTAAAACCATGCATTTCCTATGGTAAATTGCCTGTATTGGCTGTAAATGGCCTTTTCCATCTATGATCATAAAATCTTAATGTTTAAAACCGGTGCAGTACAATTCTCTGCATCAATAATTATCAGAAAAGGTTGAACTTCTTCATTTGAATGGCTATAATAGTGTAAATTGGATGGCTGTAACATTTTGGATGGCTATAACAGCCAATAAGTGGTATTTTACTGCCCCCTGCTGTCATTTCATCATACTACTCCCTAATATTGTTATATATAATTGAAATGTAGACTTTTTTAAATCATTATTTTAACATTTACAATCACATTTTGTCCAAATTCATCTATTGGAGTATTATGGACTGCATTTATTTATTTTATTTATTACTATTTACAATTGTGTCACAGGAAGGCTAAAATACGAAAGTATAACGTTGGGCCACGCCCCCCAAGTACAAATTCACTCATAACTCGAAAACAGAAAGTCTCTGCACGCTAGGTAAGGTTCTCTCGGGGTTCTTGATCCAAATCTATCGTCGCGGGGCTCGGGAACGCCCCCCGCGACGAATTCTTAGTTAATGTTAACTAATGTAGTTAACATTAACTAAGAATGAACAATACTCCTTCAGCATTTGTTAATCTTTGTTAATGTTAATTTCAACATTTACAAATACTTTATTAAAATCTTGTTAACATTAGTTAATGCACTGTGAACTAACATGAACTAACAATGAACAGCTGGATTTGTATTAACTAATGTTAACAAAGATGAACAAAAACAGTAACAAATGTATTGCTCATGGTTCATGTTAATTAATACATTAACTACTGTTTAATAAATGAACCTTATTGTAAAGTGTTACCGACATTTTTAATCTTTTTTATCAGCTTTCAGCATTGGCTAACAAACAAACGCTTAAAGCTATTTTTTTATTAGTTTTAATATAGTTTTATATTATTACATCACAAAGAAATATGTTAAATAATTGCTTATACACCATTAAAAGAGATTTTCACAATAACATATCCCGTGTGTGTGTGTGTAAGCATATGTCTACATTTGAATGCAAAAGCACTTGTGTGACCAGCAGAGGGCAGTAGAAGACCACTTATTGGCTCACTTTCATTTTGACACACTTGATTAGGGATGGGAATTGATAAGAATTTAACAATTCCGATTCCATTATCGATATTGCTTATCGATTCGATTCCTTATCGATTATCTTATCGATTCTCATTGGGTGAGGGAATAAGTACAAATTTGTTTGTTTGTATTAACTTATTGAACTTATAACTTATTTTGTTTGTTAATTATTATTAACTCGCTGACACAGCACAGAGTATTAGGGGTGTGAACCTACAATGGTCTCACGGTTCGGTTCGATTACGATTATCATGTTATCGATTCAGTTCAATTTGATATCTCGATGCATCTACATGCACTGCATCCTCAATTTTACTTCAAAAGTGATGTGTGTGTGCGTTCGCGTGTTCACCCGTTCGTGAAGTCGCAGTGACAGAAACAGTGACATTCCAGTTTCATGGGTGAAAATGCCTGGAGAGTTTTGCGCATCTCGTGTGTGTAGAGTTTGCATGTATGCGTGAGCGACTTTAGGTGTGTCGTTGTGCATTTCATATGTATTTGTTTGAGCATTCAGCAGTATACATGTATGTTTGACTACTTAGTATACGTGTATATGCAAGTGTTTCATATTTGTGTGCGTGAATGAAGTTTGATTTAAGCCCTAGACGGCACCTCATATATTGTCGTCTTTTCGCGTGAAATATAACCAAACGAGCGCTTCTGCCTCGATGTTATGTTTGATGCGTTCTGAATCAAAATAACGCAGCTCGTGTGTGACGTCATGACACATTTGCAACGAGCGGAACCGATAAGCGGAATCGTTAAGCAGGCATACTAACGGTTCCAGGGAATTGGTTAACTGGGCACCGGTTCTGAAGAAGAAACATGGTAAATCATTGTAAACAATACTATTACATGGTGTATCATGGCAAATCATGCTATAATCCTGCGGTAAATCATTCTACAGGGTATCCGCGGGTCCTTAAAAAGTCTTAAATTAGATTTTAAAAATGTATGGCCTTAAAAAGTCTTAAAAAGTCTTATTTTGACTTATGAAAGGTCTTAAATTTTCAATGGCAATTTGAGTTAGACATATCTAAATGTTTTCCAAATTAAAACTATCTAATTAGCGTACTTTTTTATTTACTATTCGTTCTTTGTGGATTTGCTCGTTCACGTGACATTTCGCGTCACATTCGCGCCAGCATTATGTCTGTCTCCTGCACACGAAACAGCAGGAGAGGAGAAGAAAGCTGGTTAATTTCAGTTCAATTGTAAGTTCATTCTTTATGTGCGTAGTGGTGTGCGATGTGTATTGTCTATTATGATATTGTAATCATTGTTTTACTTTAACGTTAACTATGTACGAGGGCGCACTGCGAGCTGACATCGCATTTGTCTCTCATGCTTGCTTTCACTGCGTGATGTGTCAGTGCAGTTATAGGTATGTTCCCTAATAGACGTATAAAGTTTTTGTATTTTATATATCATATGTTGTTATCATACAATATTGCATCAGCAAGAGGGCTGGTTTCCCGTGCACAATAGCAAATATGATATTTATTTTATAACAGTTAAATTAACATTGTTACATTTTATAAACAATATTGTCAATATTGTTTGTTTTCCCTTTATTTCGCTGACGAGAATTTCAAAATGAAACCGTAGCAGAGACTCAATGCAAAAGACAGCGATGATTTCTTGACTGAAATCCGCGTTTTGAACGAATCATTTTAACGATTCAATGAACAATCACTTGCAGTTCCTGAATGAATCAGCCGTTTGAACAAATCGTTTGTATGAATGACTCCCTGAGACAGTGACTTCCCGCCACCTACTGGCGGGTTTAGTTTCACATTTAAAGTACCCTGTAATTAAAATGTTACAATTAGAAATCAGTTCATATTTAAATATTGAATTAATAATTGAAAGAATTGAATATATCATAGCTTTATTTATGCAATTGTAAATGGAGTATAAATATATTAATGCCAGTTCTGATGCTGCTTCTGTGTCTCCTCTGCACTGCAAAGATGGATTTTGATTTAATGATTTAATATAACTGGTAACAGTGGTATTGTGTTATTATTCTAATATAATTTAATTTGAATGTTAGAATTTGACATAAAAGGTGATGCATACCTCTAAGTAAAAAAAAAAAGAAAAGAAAGTCCATATATGGGTGAAAATGCCCCTGGAACTCAATTTAAGGTTGCAAATATTGCCCTTTAATAAAAAAATGTTAATTCCTTTCACTGCTGTGAACTGACCACTGCATAGAATATGAAAAATATGAATATCTTCGTGAGTCAGCTGTCAACAACAGGCCTAAACCAGCCATGGTACCAGTACACAAACACAATCAGTAAAATATCATCTAATTATCATCAACAAAACTTTGAAAACATTGAGACATTTTTTTTTAAATATTGCGCACCCCTAATGTAAGGTATTAATTTTGATTTCTTCAGGTCTTAAAAAGGTCTTAAAAAGCCTTAAATTTGACTTTAAAGGTGAACTAAGTAACTTTTTTACCTTAACCGAACAGCTTTGGAGTCATTGTAATGTTTATATTACTGATTTCGTGTTGAATGGTGGTCGTCTCGCACCCCCCTGGTGCCTGTGAGCCGCAAAACCACCCTTGCAACTTTGGGCCGGCGAGCCGCCGGCCTGAGTGTTAGGAAGTATCGTGTGATATCAGGTCTCGCGAGGTAACAAATTGCTTTATGGCAAAAAAACAGATCTGATAAAATTCTGATAAAATGAGCATCAAACAGAAATAACCCGGCGCCGTATACATGTGGTGTTGGGCGCGCGCAGCTCTTAAAGGGGCCATACCTTATTTCCACTCGTTACAGCGTCCATCCCACTGAACAGGTACCGGTGTACAGGGGGAGGGGATCCGGCCGTGAGTGCGAGCCATCTCTGCGTGAGTGCTATTCACGACAGTACAAGTGCTCCACAGCGACTCTAGGGGTCGCTGTTTGACAAAAACGGAATTCTTACTGAGCGCTGCTTTAAGAAGTGTGCAGATACCCTGTTCTAGAATGTGGTATATCATGGTAAATCATCCTATAACATGGTAAATCATGCTTGAATCATATTAAATCATACTAGAATATGTTCAATTGTGGTAAATCATGAACCTTTGCATTTTTCGTATGGCTATAACAGAGTCATTTAGAAAAGGGGTGTGTCAAATACACACAAAAGCCTATAAATCATAAAGAAAAACTCAGAACTTCACAAAAATTGGTGAGCATATGTGTCATAACATGGTGAAGAAGCATGCAAAGTTTCATGGAGATCGGACCATAGTTGGCGCTATAACTATCAAAAAGCTTTAAAACCATACATTTCCTATGGTAAATTGCCTGTATTAGTTGTAAATGCTGATCTCTTAAATGAATGCTCAGATCTTCTTTTAAAAAGGTCAAGAACATGTGTAATATCACTCTGAACGGCATTGAAACATTTCAGACAAATCAGACAAAATTTGCCTCTATAATTAATTGTCACAGGAAGCCTCAAAACGAAAGTAAAACATTGGGCCACGCCCCCCAAGTACAAATACACTCATAACTCGAAAACGGAAAGTCTCTGCGCGCTCAAATTTTGATGGTAAGGTCCTCTCGGGGATCTTGATCCAAATCTATCGTCGCGGGGCTTTTGGCCTGGGCATTCCCGAGATATAAGCCCACAAAGATATGCATTTAAACGGACATTACTCCCGCCCCCAATCACCCAGCAACACCGGGATGGTCTTGATCAACAGAGCTCCTCTAACACTATCTAAGTTCTGAGTTTCAGATTTTTTCACTTTCTCCTTCCCAAGATATAAGTAAAAAAAAAAAAACGAATTTCCCGTCATTCATTTCAACCGTTTATGTAGGCTGTAAAACCGCTGTTGTCCACTAGAGGGAGCAACAGCATTAGATATTTTTAATCTTTTTAACCAGTTTTCAGCAATGGCTAACAAACAAATGCTTAAAGATATTTATTATGTTGGAAATAATATTTATAATAAATAATATAATATTAAATAATGATTTATTAGAAAGTTTAATATTTTTACATCACAAATAAATATCTGAAATGCTTAAGGACCACAAAAAGAGATTTTCACAATATCATAACCCAAAATTGTGTGTGTGTGTGTGTGTGTGTGTGTGTAAGCATGCACAATGGAATTCACATTGAAAGACTGGTTTGCTTTAGTGCACAATACTGATTAAACCAAGTTGTTCAAAATAAAAGTGGTACTATAGCAATAAGTGGTCTTCTACTACCCTCTGCTGGACATTATACTTATTAATAGTCTTTTCACATGTGCTTTTGCATTCATATATTTAAACACTAAAAAATAACCTTATGTGACAATTACTATAATAACACAATCATATTTTGTCTTTCAATTCACTTTACTGTTCTGAAGCTTCACATAATTGCTAGCAACGTGGTAAATCATGGTAAATCACGATAGAAACATGGTAAATCACAGTAAATAATATTATTACATGGTGTATCATGGTAAATCATGCTAGCAATGTGATTAATCATGGTAAAGCATGTTACAATCCTGGTAAATCATCCTATAACATGGTAAATCAAGGTAAACTAAGACAAATCAAGGTAAACTATGATAAAGCATGCTAGAATCATATTACATCATAGGCTACTAGAATGTGTTCAATTGTGGTAAATCATGCAAGAACAGGGTAAACCATGGTGAATCATACTAGAACTCGGTATATCATAGTAAACTATGGTAAATCATACTGTAACATAGTAAATCATTAACAATCACACTGAAATGTTGTATATCATGGCAAATCATGCTAAAACATGGTCTATTCCATCTATGATGTCAGTGGTTAAATGCTTGCTACATAAACCTTAATGTCTTTTGATGCTTTTGAGCTTAACTGTCTTAACTGTCTTAAATGCTTGAACACCGCTAAATGCTGCTAGCAGCTTTAATTTTATTTATTTTTTTGAAGTAGGTAGGCTAGTTTAAGCCACAGTTTCACTATTGGTTTTTCTGATTCAGAACGAACAAATCGGCAGGGAATATGACCCATAGAAATGATCAAAATAAACGAAATAAGAAGACGAGCATCGGCCCACCAGGCCCCAACCTACTCCCTCCCTTTGCTCAGCCTCACACCAGAGGAACTCAATTTGTCCAGGTAAATTTCTCCACTCCCTCAGCAGTGATGTCTGCTCCGCTCCCGCAGGAGCTCATTTCTCCAGGTAAGTTTTCTGCTCCCGCAAGAGCTCTGTTTCTCTGGACACAAGTTTGACCCATGCTTTTTTGCTTAAAGTTGAAGACCCAACTTTGTGTATGTTTTGTAAAATTCCCTTATCTGTCAAACATGTCTTATTAGATTGTTTTGGCCTTAACGCAAGCAGAATGCTCTTTTATGAAGTTTCTTCATTGAAGGACATATTTAATGAGATTATGCCTGAAAAGGTTTTGGATTTTTATCATGTTAATTTAAATATATATATTATATAATATGACTTGTTTATATTTGGGTTGTTTTTATTGTATTTATATGATATTTGTATTTTTGTGATTGAATTTTTGCCATGAAAATAGCTCTGAATGCCGGCATGGCATTAAATAAAATAATCTGATCTGTTTCTCTGGCTATTTTCTCCACTGCCGCAGCAGTGACGTCTCCTCTGCTCCCGCAGGAGCTCTCTTTTTTCTCCAGGTAAGTTTCTCCTCTGCCACAGTAGTGATGTCTCCTCTGCTCCCGCAGGAGCTCTGTTTCCCTGGCTATTTTCTCCACTGCCGCAGCAGTGATGTCTCCTCTGCTCCCGCAGGAGCTCTGTTTCTCTGGCTATTTTCTCCACTGTCACAGCAGTGATGTCTCCTCTGCTCCCGCAGGAGCTCTGTTTCCCTGGCTATTTTCTCCTCTGCCACAGCAGTGATGTCTCCTCTGCTCCCGCAGGAGCTCTGTTTCCCTGGCTATTTTCTCCACTGCCGCAGCAGTGATGTCTCCTCTGCTCCCGCAGGAGCTCTGTTTCTCTGGCTATTTTCTCCACTGCCGCAGCAGTGATGTCTCCTCTGCTCCCGCAGGAGCTCTGTTTCCCTGGCTATTTTCTCCACTGCCGCAGCAGTGATGTCTCCTCTGCTCCCGCAGGAGCTCTGTTTCTCTGGCTATTTTCTCCACTGCCGCAGCAGTGATGTCTCCTCTGCTCCCGCAGGAGCTCTGTTTCCCTGGCTATTTTCTCCACTGCCGCAGCAGTGATGTCTCCTCTGCTCCCGCAGGAGCTCTGTTTCCCTGGCTATTTTCTCCACTGCCGCAGCAGTGATGTCTCCTCTGCTCCCGCAGGAGCTCTGTTTCTCTGGCTATTTTCTCCACTGTCACAGCAGTGATGTCTCCTCTGCTCCCGCAGGAGCTCTGTTTCTCTGGCTATTTTCTCCACTGTCACAGCAGTGATGTCTCCTCTGCTCCCGCAGGAGCTCTGTTTCTCTGGCTATTTTCTCCACTGTCACAGCAGTGATGTCTCCTCTGCTCCCGCAGGAGCTCTGTTTTCTCCAGGTAAGTTTCTCCACTGCCACAGTAGTGACGTCTCCTCTGCTCCCGCAGGAGCTCTGTTTCCCTGGCTATTTTCTCCACTGCCACAGCAGTGATGTCTCCTCTGCTCCCGCAGGAGCTCTGTTTCTCTGGCTATTTTCTCCACTGTCGCAGCAGTGATGTCTCCTCTGCTCCCGCAGGAGCTCTGTTTCTCTGGCTATTTTCTCCACTGCCGCAGCAGTGATGTCTCCTCTGCTTCCACAGGAGCTCTGTTTCTCTGGCTATTTTCTCCACTGCCGCAGCAGTGATGTCTCCTCTGCTCCCGCAGGAGCTCTGTTTCCCTGGCTATTTTTTTCCACTGCTGCAGCAGTGATGTCTCCTCTGCTCCCGCAGGAGCTCTGTTTCCCTGGCTATTTTCTCCACTGCCGCAGCAGTGATGTCTCCTCTGCTCCCGCAGGAGCTCTGTTTCTCTGGCTATTTTCTCCACTGTCGCAGCAGTGATGTCTCCTCTGCTCCCGCAGGAGCTCTGTTTCTCTGGCTATTTCCTCCACTGCCGCAGCAGTGATGTCTCCTCTGCTCCCGCAGGAGCTCTGTTTTCTCCAGGTAAGTTTCTCCACTGCCACAGTAGTGACGTCTCCTCTGCTCCCGCAGGAGCTCTGTTTCCCTGGCTATTTTCTCCACTGCCGCTGCAGTGATGTCTCCTCTGCTCCCGCAGGAGCTCTGTTTCTCTGGCTATTTTCTCCACTGCCGCAGCAGTGATGTCTCCTCTGCTCCCGCAGGAGCTCTTTTTTCTCCAGGTAAGTTTCTCCACTGCCACAGCAGTGATGTCTCCTCTGCTCCCGCAGGAGCTCTGTTTCCCTGGCTATTTTCTCCACTGCCACAGCAGTGATGTCTCCTCTGCTCCCGCAGGAGCTCTTTTTTCTCCAGGTAAGTTTCTCCACTGCCACAGTAGTGATGTCTCCTCTGCTCCCGCAGGAGCTCTGTTTCCCTGGCTATTTTCTCCACTGCCACAGTAGTGACGTCTCCTCTGCTCCCGCAGGAGCTCTGTTTCCCTGGCTATTTTCTCCACTGCCGCAGCAGTGATGTCTCTGCTCCCGCAGGAGCTCTGTTTCCCTGGCTATTTTCTCCTCTGCCACAGCAGTGATGTCTCCTCTGCTCCCGCAGGAGCTCTGTTTCCCTGGCTATTTTTTCCACTGCCACAGTAGTGACGTCTCCTCTGCTCCCGCAGGAGCTCTGTTTCCCTGGCTATTTTCTCCACTGCCGCAGCGGTGACGTCTCCTCTGCTCCCGCAGGAGCTCTGTTTCCCTGGCTATTTTCTCCACTGCCGCAGCAGTGATGTCTCCTCTGCTCCCGCAGGAGCTCTGTTTCCCTGGCTATTTTCTCCACTGCCGCAGCAGTGATGTCTCCTCTGCTCCCGCAGGAGCTCTGTTTCTCTGGCTATTTTTTCCACTGCCGCAGCAGTGATGTCTCCTCTGCTCCCGCAGGAGCTCTTTTTCTCTGGCTATTTTCTCCACTGCCGCTGCAGTGATGTCTCCTCTGCTCCCGCAGGAGCTCTGTTTCTCTGGCTATTTTTCCACTGCCGCAGCAGTGACATCTCCTCTCCAGTACCTCACTATTCAGAATTAATATTCCTGTTAAAACCCCTACGTGATGCCTCTTTCTCTGTCCAGCGAGCATTGGTCTCCCAGCGGACGTTGCATGCTTCTATGTTTCCTCTTTCTCCGTCCAGCGAGCATTGGTCTCCCAGCGGACATTGCATGCTTCTATGTTTCCTCTTTCTCTGTCCAGCGAGCATTGGTCTCCCAGCGGACGTCGCATGCATCTATGTTTCCTCTTTCTCTGTCCAGCGAGCATTGGTATCCCAGTGGACGTTGCATGCGTCTATGTTTCCTCTTTCTCTGTCCAGCGAGCATTGGTCTCCCAGCGGACGTTGCATGCATCTATGTTTCCTCTTTCTCTGTCCAGCGAGCATTGGTATCCCAGTGGACGTTGCATGCGTCTATGTTTCCTCTTTCTCTGTCCAGCGAGCATTGGTCTCCCAGCGGACGTTGCATGCTTCTATGTTTCCTCTTTCTCCGTCCAGCGAGCATTGGTCTCCCAGCGGACATTGCATGCTTCTATGTTTCCTCTTTCTCTGTCCAGCGAGCATTGGTCTCCCAGCGGACGTCGCATGCATCTATGTTTCCTCTTTCTCTGTCCAACGAGCATTGGTATCCCAGTGGACGTGGCATGCATCTATGTTTCCTCTTTCTCTGTCCAGCGAGCATTGGTCTCCCAGCGGACGTCGCATGCATCTATGTTTCCTCTTTCTCTGTCCAACGAGCATTGGTCTCCCAGCGAACGTGGCATGCATCTATGTTTCTTCTTCCTCTGTCCAGCGAGCATTGGTCTCCTAGCAGACATAGCATGCATCTGTTTTTCCTTCTCCGTCCAGCAAGCTTTGGTCTCCCAGCGGACGTAGCATTCATCTATGTTTCCTCTTTCCCATCCAGCAGGTATTGATTTCCCAGCAGACACAGCAAGAAATCTCCCGGCCGGGCTTCCAAAATTTGTCACTCCGCCGTCGGCCGGTAGAGCCCACCAGTCCGACGCTGTGAGCTGCTCCCGTCGGAAGCTACATGGGCCCTATCGGTCGGCCATCTTAGATCTCGCTGCTCCCCGCCCATCAGTCAGAAGAGATCACCCGTCATTCCCAAATCTTGCTGCTCCTCATTTCGTCAGCCAATAGGGCCCGTCCGCCTAGCGCAGTGAGCTGCTTCCGCCATAAGCAACATGGGCCCTCCTGGTCAGGCGGCATAAATCACGCTGTTCATCGGCCGGTAGAGCTCACCTGTCTGACGCTGTGAGCTGCTCCCGTCGAGAAACTGTGCGAGCCCTCCCAACTGTTGTTCCAAATTACGACTGCTCCCCGTTCGTGAGCCAGCAGGCCCTCCTGGTCAAGCAACCAGGCTTATTCTCAAAATGCCAGCCCGCCAAATTCTCTGCGTTTTGGGGGGTCTTTAGTCTGGCGGCTGTCCTTTGCTCTTTTTGCCTTTTGGGGGAGTACTCTGGGTTCGGGCAAAATTCCGAGCTCGGAGCCCTCCCCCCGGACAGCACGCCAAATACGCATAATCTTTACTCTGTTTAATTGATGTAAGTGTGAACTCGTGAAATGATGTTTTATTAACAAAGTTCGGGAGGAGCACGTTCAGATAATTAAACCTAATTAAACACACGTGGAGCACATTCAGATAATCAAACCTAATTAGACAAGAGTGGTGCTTAATCAACGAGTTAAGCGCTGTGTATATATACAGCAAACTAACCTCCGTTCATTGACAGTTTAACAGCATCCCTCCACCACCCCATCTCCTCACTTACAGTCCTAATACTCTTACAACAACGGGGGGAGTACTCTGGGTTCGGGCAAAATTCCGAGCTCGGAGCCCTCACCCCGGACAGCACGCCAAATACGCATAATCTTTACTCTGTTTAATTGATGTAAGTGTGAACTCGTGAAATAACAGTTCTATCTAATACCGTATGAGACAGGACTCTCAGGCCCCATCCACACTACTGCGCTTTAGTTTAGAAATGGAGAATTAAAACGAATACGATCTCCGTCCACATTAAAACGACTGAAAATGCGGATCACGTGACCATTCACCTACACTGGGCATGCGTGTGCCGGTGTGAACAGAAACAGATTGACTATTCCTCAGATTTGACGAAGACGAAAGTAGCTAAGTTACCTCTGCAAAGATTAGCAATGTCGAAGACCAGAGATTTCTTTTCTTTTCATGGACCGACGACGAGGTGGAACTTTTACTTAAAGTTACAAGGGAATACAAAACAGCCATGGCGGCAGAAAACAAAGACTGGGAGTCGTCGCAAACCAAATACGGCGACATATTGGAAAGGCACCGGGAGCATTATCCATCGCCAGAGCAAGACACAACAATGGGGAAGGTGTACCCCACAATAAAGACGAAATCACTAAAGGTATGTATGGTGTGACAGCCAATCAGAGAGCCGAGCGTGAGCCTCTGCGTCATCGTTTCTAAAGTCCTCCGTTTTGACCCGTCTTCACTAAAACGCCATCCGGAGATTCAAAAGGCAAAACGGGGTCGGCAGCGTTTCTAAACTTCTCCGTTTTAGGTCTTTGTTTTTGCCGTTTTAGTCTGGACGGGAGGTGCAAACGTAGCAAAAGGTCTCCGTTTCTAAACTAAAACGTAGTAGTGTGGACGGGGCCTAAGACAGATCGTAAACTAATGAACACGGAGAATTAGAGCACTTTGAGATCAGGCGTTCTCAGCGCCTTCAAAATAAAAGTCACAACAACAAGAGTGTCTCGCGTCACTCAGAGTTCCTACTGGCGGTGCGAATGCAACCAGGAAAACCTTCCTATGGGAACCATTAGTCCTCGGGAAACCATCCTGGGGGCTCGTGCACGCCCCTTTAGGCTCAATCCAATTCACCCCTTGCCCCTACCCCTTGTTTTCGAGTGTACCCCTTGGCCCTTAAAACATATTCCTCTACGAAATGGAACAACCCTTCATGAACCTGATACGTCATCAGTCGTCGGCGATTTTTGACTGAGTTTTTACAGGATTCTCCATGATAACGACTGACAATCAGCGCAGCTGCTCTTAAAGGGGTGGTTCGGAATTTTGGACACCGGGCCTCATTTACAAGTGAGCCTTATTGTTATTTATCAGTAGAGACATTTTTTTTTAAAAATCATCCAGTCGTCCCAGTTGCGTAGTTGGCCGGTGCTAGGCTAGCGCGAATCAATGGTACCAGTTTTAGCCTGCCATTAAAACAGTTTTACCCACTCCACAGTACACTCAAAGCACATCAGTTATAACGCCAGACTATCGATGTAAATGTCTGTTGAGAGAATAATGTTAGAAATCAAACTACCCTTTCATCGCATTGCATTTTATACTTTGTTCCCTGTATTTATCAGCATAGTCTACAGCAGCGGCGGAGTGATATGTTACCTAGGCAACCGAGAGAGCCGGTCCACATGACAATCACGCAAGTGTATTTACCTGCCGCTGACACTCGTCATCACTACAGAAACAAGAGTTTATTTCAAGAATAAAGCAACAAGACATATAATTATGGCCACGTTTGAAAGCCATGACAATGTTTCGGACTTTGAAGACGATGAAGATGAGGAATGTGTGTTATTCAACGAACCATACATGTATGAGCCGGATATATATATATATATATATATTTAAATATAATGTATTGCTAAACATTACATAAAGACAAATAAACAACTTTAGTGGATTGTAAAGACAATAGCCCTACAATGTTTGACAGACTGTTGGACCAATTCATAAAATAACTAACGTTATACCGTTAGTTACACTATAGTGTCACTCTCCACAATGCATTGAACTGTAACGTTATCTCCACAAACGTTGTCAGTGTCGAACTATCAGTTATGAAAGACTAGCTTCATTAGCTAGAGGTTAGAGTAGCCTAACAAAAGTTATTACCTGTTCATCTGTAGCTGTTGGCTCATAGGGAAAGACGGCTGGAACTGCATTCAAACTCAGTGACTTTTTATCGTTTCCATCACTTTGTACAAAGTCGTCTGATCTAAAATGATCGCTACAAATTCGGGCCTTTAGTAGTGTCTCTGTCGGTGTCTCCTTATCCAAGCCAGCAGCAAGAAGCCACAGTTGGTTCCTTTCTGGATCTCTTACTGGAAATCTGTGGAAACTTTTTGTTGACCATCTATTTTTTTTTATTTGTACAATTTTTAAAAATACAGTGAATAACCATTTTGCCAATTCTTTCAATTCTGATCGAATGTTTCAAAATCGAGGCTACTACTAGCTAGCTAACTTGGCGTTCTGACTACCTTAGTGCGATTCTGTTGTGTTTACTTTCCGGTGCAGGACTACTCCCGGAGCAAAGTAAAATTCCGCCGCTGCTGAGAAACTAGTTCCTGTAAATGTAATGCGATCATTGAAATATATTTTGATATGTCAAACTACATTGAGTAGTTTGATTTCTAACATTATTCTATCAACAGACATTTACATCGATAGTCTGGCGTTATAACTGATGTGCTTTTAGTGTACTGTGGAGTGGGTAAAACTGTTTTAATGGCAGGCTAAAACTGGTACCATTGATTCGCGCTAGCCTAGCACCGGCCAACTACGCAACTGGGACGACTGGATGATTTTTTTTTTTAAATGTCTCTACTGATAAATAACACTAAGGCTCACTTGTAAATGAGGCCCGGTGTCCAAAATTCCGAACCACCCCTTTAACTTTGAGGAAACATGATGATTATAACATTCCTTTCTCGAAATGTATGTCTTTTCTGTTTCGGAAAAGTAATTATAATACAATTTCTTGATTTAAATGCCTATATTATTATGATAAGAGTAAATAAAGGTGTCATCTGGCGCTAAATGTAAATGTTTATCCGTTTGCGAAGCCATCTCGGTGATTTGCGGTGCATTCTGTGAACTTTCTCGTAGCCCTCGGTTCGAGTGTGCCTCTGAAAAATGTCCGTTTCGAGGGCTATGTAGGCCTACTCCTCTATCTCAACAAGAATCGGGACACCCTACCCCTAGACGTGAACGCGCAAAACGGGGCCAAGGGGTGAATTGGGATTGAGCTTTAGTCTGTCTTCACACTCACCACCACAGCGGTAGATACAGGAGTCCAGTGAGGGCGTTCGTGAGCACCAGCCATCGCCAGCTGCGGATGAAGTAAGCTGCTAATGGAAAGAACATCTGACCAATCCCAGATCCCATGAAGATACCCAGAGAACCGAACACCACCCGACTCGCTGGACTCAGAATCTCACAACCTGTTCATCAGGAGGAATGCATTCAGATGAGAGGAGACACAGATGACTTTTGAAACCGTGCGAATGATTGTAATTCATGGTTTTAGGCCTACCCAAGACATATGCAACAACATAATTAGAAAAACCACTGAATCCCACAAGGAAGTAGATGGCAGTGAAGATTTCCCAGCTTGGAGAAAACATCTGGATTATGATGGTCACTGTCTGCATAGCCATCATGGCAAAAAGTATAGGTCTTCTGCCGTACCTGCACATATCACATCATATTTGAATTCCACGTATTGAATGTCGAGGTTTAGCTTAGCTGTCTGCTCTATTAACTATTAGTGTATTTTGTGTGAAGATTCGAGGCTTGGATTGTGGCGCTAACCTGTCAGACATCTGTCCTGAAAGAAAGGTCCCCACCAACACACCAAAGAAGTATATAGATGAGGTCAGTGGGCCTTTGTACTCGTCCTCACAAACCAGGTCCCACTGAAAAACACAAACACAGAAAAGTAACTAAACAAAAAGAACGTGTGCTTAAAATAGAGATTAAATACCATTAATTCGGTAATACTGTTTTTCGCGGCAATTACTATGCACAATATTGTTACCGTGGGCACTTCAAAATACTGTGAATAATTCTGGATGACATATTATCTTAACTGTTTTCATTTCTCTGAACTTACAGAAGCTTAATTTCCATCAATAAGTCAAGAGAGCACTCTAATGCAACCCTTATGGGCTGTTAACACTGTGGTGTGCCACATCTGACTGAGAACGAGAGAGAGTGAAAACTAAACCTAAAATGAGAAGCATGTCTGAAGTAGGGCCGCTTAGGGGTGAACAAATGATCTATCTGAAAATGAAAGTGCATTACGGAATTTAATAATCGTTTTTCGTGCAATAATATTTTAGGCCATTTACGATTACATGTGCGCTGCCACAAACGCAGAGCATGTGAGATTGAGGAAACAAATGCGTGTTAAATAAAAAAAAATCATCCTGCCAAGTTTGAATTATTCATAAATGTATGCGTCATACAAAGTAATTTTTTTGTTTTCGTCCCCGTGCAGGTGCGATATAGGCCGACATGCGGGAACATTTGGAGAATATACGCTGTAACCTTTTCTTTATTATGTGTTATGTAAGAGAATATGTGCAATACGCAACAAAATAAACCCCGGAGAATGCAACACTATTAAAGTAATACAAATACTGTACTGAAGTTCTCTTCTATCTTTTTTTAATGCAATCAGAATCACATATTATAGGGAGCCATGTAATAAACGTCATTTAGTTGTTTATTTAATAATTGTGCTTAAAGATGGTTGTTATTCCCTTATTAATAATAGACTTAATTTATATTTTAACAGTAAAATATTCTGTTGCATGAAATACAAATCTACTTAGCATATTTGCATATTATAAATAATGATTTATTTTTGGATAATTTAAATGTTCATTTAGTTTCTTAAATGTTCAAGATTCTTTTCTTTTTTTATTTAATTTTTCCGAAATGCCAGTTGATGTCTAACAAGTAACTAAAACTGTTGAGAATTCCTATGGATCACATGACATAGCCAGTCATGGGAGGAGCTAAGTCTCCTCAGGTGCACTTAATGAGTGATAAGGTACTATTGTTTGGTGTGTTGGTGTGTGCCATATGCAATGGAAACAGACTGTCCTTTCTTTCTCTCTTAATGAGAACCTTTGAAGAGTGGATGTGTTCCTGACAATAAACCATACAACTCTATATCTGAGTCCAATTCCACTTTATGGCCTGATTCATCTGTTGCAATAAATGATTATGGACTGAGTACTGGACCTCTGTGTTTTAATGGACACACCATCCTGGTAGCACATTTCCTGAACCAAACATTCCGAAAAAATTACATGGTCCTTCGAGCCAGAGAGGCTACTAGGATGGATCAAGATGATTCTAAGAGACCTAAACGGATATCAAACCCCCCCAGATGGCATCAAGATTATTTGACTCAGTCAAGGATACCACCTTGCACACAAGGACAAACTATTTCTGATCATGTGCTTCTGGAAGTATCGCAGGGAGCTGCCATAGCTGAGACTCGGGCTGAGGTGAAGGATCTTGCTGGCGATGTACAGCAAATGAAAGAAATGTTGTCAGAACTGAGCCAGAGAATGGGAACAATGCAGATAAGAAGTCGAAATTCTTCCTTTTCGATCAGTTCCAAACAGAGTTCTAAGACAACATCTCCTGTTGTTAAACATAATCAAGAGGATGACAATTCTAGAGCATCTCTTGTTCATGAATTGGGTGAATGCTTAAGACAACATGAGGCAAGCCGACATGATATTGATCCACTTACATCACCTCCTCAACTCAGCAGACAAAGTACTCTCCCTCCTCCACCAAGATCTATGCTGCCTACGCCATTGCCACGAGTAGGGGGAGGATCATTAGAACCCAGTTCTCTACAGCGGCCTGAGGCACAAATGTTAACGGAACCTGTTGCTACACAGCATGCTCACTCTCAGTTCCAGCCTTCAGAGAATCTTCCTGGAATGAGTATGAATCCAACTCAGGTTGGCAATGTTCCGCCTTGGTCCTTAATCCAACAGCCATTGTATCCAGTTTATCCAGCCAATGATTCGCATTTAACAAGAAGCGGTGGGCCTGTTCCTAGCCAAGGGCAAGGCCATGGATTTCCCCCATGGATGTTCCCAAATTATCCAGTACCCGTTCCTCCTCCTGCATTATATCCCCCTTATGGACCTTTTGTTTATCCAAGTCATGTCTTTCCAATGGCCGTACCATCATCAATGAGTCAAGTTCCTTCGATGCCTCCTGCACAGTTTGGACCATCCATGGGCCCTTCAGATGTGACTGCTACTAGTAATGTTCCTGTGCTTAGACCTCAGACACCGTTTGGACCTCCGGGTATGATCCAGTCCAGAGATTCAATGGTGAATCAACCGGTAGTGGCGGCCTATATTCAGCCTTCCTCTGTAACTGGGAATTTAAGACTAGCTGCAGTTGAGAGGCCTTCATTTCCATGTTTCAAAAGAAACGATCCTCAAGAATTTGCAATGCTAAATATGGCATTAAAAAATCTATTGCCTTCAGAGGAATCAGAACAATACAAATATCATATTCTTTTGGATCATCTGAAGCTTGATGATGCGCGGTATTTAGCCCTGGCATATGCTCATGATCCCCAGCCTTATACTACAGCATTACATGCCCTCCAAAGGAAGTATGGCCAACCTCATCACTTAGTGTTACGGGAGTTGGCTTCTATTCAGAACCTTCCAGCAATACGTTCTGGGGATTCCCTTGGGTTTGGTCAGTTTGCGCTACGAGTCCAGGCTCTGGTAGGCATGCTCCAATCATGGGGTCAAGATCAAGGGGCGAAGGAGTTGGCCTGTTCTTCTCATGTTCACCAGCTTTTAAGTAAACTTTCAGCCCATCATGTTTCCAGTTTTGCTAGACATATTCGAACTGTTAATCAGGATGTTCCTTATAATTTGGTGGATTTTGCAAAATGGCTGGAGGAGGAAGCAGAATGCCAAAGTCTGGTAGTTCAAGTATCTGACCAATCAAAAGGGGCACCAAAGTATCAAGTGAGAGAAGAGAGACCTCCCAGATCTTGGTATCCCACAGCCACCTTTTTGCAGGGTGCAAATCAGGAGGAACATTATAACCCGAAAGGTAGAATGTCTCAGCCCATTAATTCGTATAGCAAACAATTAGACCCAGGACCTTTCTGTGCCTTTTGTGGTCATCAAGCCCATCACTTGAGTCAGTGTATAAAGTTCCAACAGTTTGATGTGGAGGCTAAAGAAAAATGGATCCTGGATAATGGTCGTTGTTGGAGATGTGGTCGGACACATCGTTCAGCTAATTGTGACTTGAAGAAGCCTTGTCCATACTGCAAGGAACGCCATTTGGGAGTTCTGCACGAAGTCAATGTTCGTAAACCTGACTCTGGTATATTCTATTTGAGTAGACCAAGTGGCCTTAATTCTGTGCTTTTGAAAGTGGTAAAAGTCATTCTGAGTTATGAAGGAAGGACTGTAGAGACCTACGCCATTCTTGATGACGGTTCCGAAAGAACTATGCTCCTTTCTCCGGCTGCAGAGATGTTGGGCCTAAATGGGCCGGCTGAGTCTCTAAGGTTGAGAACAATTCGACAGGGTTCTGAGGAGATTAATGGCACTAGCGTTACATTCTCCATCTCTCCAGCATCTTTCAGCCAAAGGAAATATGAGATCAGTGCAGCATTTACATCCAAGATGTTGGACTTACCTGAACAGACTTACCCTGTCCGTACTCTCCAAAGATGCTATCAACATCTTAGAAGTATTCCTCTTGAAGAATTCCATCAGGTTAAGCCCCTGTTGTTAGTGGGAGCAGATCATCCGCATTTGCTATGCTCTACGGAACGAGTAACATTTGGTCCTCCTGGAAGTCCTATTGCACTACATACTCGTCTAGGATGGGTATTGCAGGGTCCCACTTCCTTGATTCCCGAGACTGATTCTATCTCTCAGTGCCACTTCTTGGCTACTTCCATCGAAGATCAGTTACAGAGGGATGTAGAAAGATTGTGGCAAGTCGATGTTCTTCCGTATCCTCAGACATCAAAGGCAGTTTTTCGGTCAAAGCAAGACCAATACGCTCTGGAGTGTTTAGAGCAGAGAACAGAATGCCTAGAAATGAATGGTGTTGTAAGATATGCCACTCCTTTACTTCGAGCCAAACATGCACCCAGATTGAATGCTCTGCAGCAATCAGTAATGCCAGCATTGCGTCGCACAGAACGCCAGATTGCAAAGAATCCAGTGCGTGCAGCAATATATGAGGAGGAGATTCAAAAGCTAGTGGAATCTGGCTATGTGAAGAAGCTAAACCCAAAGGCAATGGCTTTCACTGATGAATCTTGGTATGTACCCCATCATCTAGTTGAACATAATGGGAAACACCGTTTAGTATTTGATTGTTCCTATCAATTTAACGGTGAAAGCCTGAATTCCTATTTGTTATCTGGCCCTACCTTGGGTTCTTCTCTTCTCGGAGTCCTTCTCCGTTTCAGAGAACATCAGGTGGCAATCAGTGGCGATATCCGGGCCATATTTCATCAAGTTCGATTACTACCTTCGGATAGGCCATTGTTACGGTTTCTGTGGAGAAATATGACCAGAGATGCCCCAGTTGAGGTGTATGAATGGCAAGTTTTGCCATTTGGTACTACATCAAGTCCCTGCTGTGCCATTTATGCTCTTCAAAGACATGCAAAAAGAATCTCAATTACCTATCCAGAAGTTCAAGATTCAGTCCTTCATTCATTCTATGTCGATAATTGCTTGCAAAGTTTGCCTACTATTGACGACGCAAAGGCAATGATCATGAAACTACGTTCTGCACTGAGTGAAGGAGGCTTTGAGATCAGACAATGGAGTAGTAATTATGCCTCCGTGGTTGACCACTTACCAGAAGAAGCACGTTCCCTGCAGACCGACTTATGGCTGAGCCAGGATTGTAATGATCCATGTGAGGGCACACTTGGGATGAGCTGGCACTGTTTGCAGGATACTTTGGGGTATAAGCACCGACCTGTGGAATACCAGACCCTGACTTTGCGGATTCTGTATCGCATCCTTGCTCGACAATATGACCCGTTGGGGTTTATTATTCCCTTCACTACACGTGCTAAGATCATGCTCCAGCAGTTGTGGATCAAACCTGGGCGGGGATGGGATGATCCAGATATTCCTGAAGGCATTAAGAGAAGCTGGATGGCTTGGGAAGAGGAGCTATCTGGCTTGAGCGAGATCCAAGTTCCTCGGTGGTATGGATCAGTAGGATCAGGTGAAGAGAGGAGAGAACTGCATGTATTTTGTGACGCATCAGAGCAGGCTTATGGAGCCGTATCCTACCTTCATCTTTCAAATGGGAATGAAGTTGTCACCTCATTTGTTATGGCTCGATCTAGAGTATCCCCAAAGAAGACCACTTCCATCCCACGTCTAGAACTATGTGCGGCTCTAGCCGGATCTCAACTGGCGAATCTCCTAGTGAAGGAACTTTCTGTGCCCCTCCATAAAGTGACACTCTGGACTGATTCAACCACAGTTCTGACATGGATCTGCTCTGAATCTTGTCGGTATAAGATATTCGTAGCTAATCGGATAACTGAGATTTTAGATTATACTACACCAGAACAATGGAGATATGTGGACACTGGAAACAATCCGGCCGATGAAATTACTAGAGGAAAGAAGTTGACAGAGCTATCTCCTACTAGTCGTTGGTTTCGAGGACCTCCTTTCCTTGCCTTACCACCTCATCTATGGCCGAAGTATCCAATCACTTCTCCTGATGAAGTATCACTAGAAATGAGAAAACCTGTGTTTTGTAGCCAGACACAAGTTTTACCAAGCCTTTCCAAAGTGGACCCTGTCCAATTTAACACGTGGTCAGAGTTGATTGCTGATACCATCGAGAATTTTTCTCCTGATCAAGTGCCAGAGAACAAGCTCAGTCAGAATCAAGCAGAGCTGTTACTACTTCGTCAGGCACAAGAGGAGGATTTTCCTGAGGAGAGCAAGTTACTCCAACTAGATCAAGGTGTTTCAACACACAGTAGACTTGTTGAATTGGCACCTGAGTGGGACCCTGTGACCGGTCTCATAAGAGTGGGAGGTCGCCTTCGGCAGAGCGAGGACTTGGAGTTAGAAGCTATCCATCCCATAGTTTTGGACCCTAAGAATCCTATAACTAAGCTTCTGATTGCAGATCTTGATTCAACTCTGTGTCACCCAGGACCACAAAGAGTCTTTGCCCAACTTCGTAGAAAGTATTGGGTTCTACGTGGACGACAAGCCGTAAAATCGGTTCAACGATTATGTAGTGAATGTAAAAGATGGAAAGGCTCTCCTTCAGTCCCGAGGATGGCTGATCTTCCTCCCTCTCGACTCCGCCTCTACAAGCCCCCATTTTGGTCAACGGGAATGGACTGCTTTGGCCCCTTTAACATCAGTGTAGGCCGCAGACATGAGAAACGATGGGGTCTTCTTTTCAAATGTCAGACAACAAGATGTGTGCATCTTGAGCTCTTATCTGGTTTAGATACAGACAGTTTCCTATTGGCCCTCCGGCGTTTCATAGCTCGCAGAGGTCGACCCTATGAGCTTATATCAGACCAAGGAACTAATTTCCGGGGAGGAGAGCGAGAGCTCAGAGAAGCATTCAATCAACTCAGCCCTGCCCTTCAAGAACTGCTTTCTCAGCACCAGATTCAATTCAACTTTAACCCTCCATATTCTCCGCATTTTGGAG
Source organism: Rhinichthys osculus (assembly GCA_029959095.1). NCBI lineage: Eukaryota > Metazoa > Chordata > Actinopteri > Cypriniformes > Leuciscidae > Rhinichthys > Rhinichthys osculus. The sequence goes on along the minus strand of JARWKJ010000014.1, from coordinate 1,700,177 downwards.
GATGCTGGGAGAGAGAGGTCAGATCCATTAAGGCAGCTTTACGGGTGACATTGGGTACCCAGGTGCTTTCTGCAGAAGTCTTATATACAGTGCTGGTCGAAGTGGAAGAGATGTTGAACTCTAAACCTCTTGGATATGTGACATCTAATATATCGGATCCTGATCCCATAACTCCTAATATACTGTTGATGGGGCGGCCAGATGCTTCCTTGCCTCAAGTAATGTATGCTGATTCTGAAATACTTTCACGTAGAAAGTGGAGGCATAGTCAAGTTCTATCTGATAGATTCTGGTCAAGTTTTATCAGAGATTATCTTCCTTCCCTTCAAAGTCGTCAGAAGTGGATGCAGGAGGGAAGTTCGATTTCATGTGATGCTGTAGTTATGGTCGTCGACCCACAGCTTCCACGGGGACTCTGGCCTATAGGAACTGTCACAAAGGTCTTGCCAAGTCCTGATGGCAGGATAAGGGTTGTGGAGGTTCTCATTGAAGGGAAACGCTATATACGCCCAGTCAGCCGTCTGGTGGTCCTTACTAAGTTTTCAGATGACTTGAATTAATAGTAGACAGAATTCTCTAGGGTCAAATGTTTACACATTTGGGGGCGGCTGTTGAGAATTCCTATGGATCACATGACATAGCCAGTCATGGGAGGAGCTAAGTCTCCTCAGGTGCACTTAATGAGTGATAAGGTACTATTGTTTGGTGTGTTGGTGTGTGCCATATGCAATGGAAACAGACTGTCCTTTCTTTCTCTCTTAATGAGAACCTTTGAAGAGTGGATGTGTTCCTGACAATAAACCATACAACTCTATATCTGAGTCCAATTCCACTTTATGGCCTGATTCATCTGTTGCAATAAATGATTATGGACTGAGTACTGGACCTCTGTGTTTTAATGGACACACCATCCTGGTAGCACATTTCCTGAACCAAACATTCCGAAAAAATTACAAAAACATTAGAACAGCAATAAAGTTTCATTGTTAAAACTGGATTACCGGTAGTTACTGTAACGGCCCTCGAGAGCCACCAGAGGGCGCTCCACATCACACTATTGTCATTCCCTCACAAACTACATCTCCCATAACGCACTGCCCGGACTCTTCATCACTGATCACATTCACCTGTGTCTCGTTGCCTTGTTTAACTCACCCCATATAAGCCTGGGCTGCGTTCAGCCCCGACAAAACATTGCACAACGTGTTTTTTTTTAAACAGAAACGGTGATGCGTTGAACACACTGTTCTGATGACAAGAGTTGCAACTATGGCAGCTGAGAAGGCCATTCTTTGTGAAGAATTTTCGGAGCCTGATGAAGTCGGTATAAATATGTGTTTAATACTACAAAATATGCCCGATGTTGCAGTTACTGCGCTTGCCGCCCAGAACACAAGAGAGCATCCCAGTCGAGTGAAGGGATTTGTGGAGACTGAAATGGAAGCACACATCTAACCTAATTCAGACTAAAACACATCTATTTAGCCTCACATACTGACTTTATTTGTATACTGTTTTAATACCCTGTATTTTCTTTCTCATTTTTAGGAAAAGCACTTAATTACCATTGGCAGGCTTCTCAAGTTTTATCAAAAGCTTGGAGTGAGATCACATGCGGTTAGGGGAGGAGCCCCAGTGGAGCCCCGCCCCCCAATTTTACCCATTGTTCATAATTAACCAGCACAAATTAAAATTATAACAATTGGTAAATCTGATAATTGACAGAGAAATTCATCACATCAAATATACTCTTTAATGTATAAATTGCTCCAAACAGTTTGGAAAAACAAATCTTTTTGCATTTTTCCCTGACATCTTTGAAAAATACAAATGCAATGGCAATGATTAATGTATGTTTTGACAGGATATAAAATATTACCCAGAGCACTCTGCCTTAATACATGCAGCCTTAATGTAACTAGAAAGACTATTAATACAGTATTTAAAATAAAATTCAATTCTTCAATAAACTTCATTCCTTCCCATAGGCTACCCACTAACATTTCCCTTAGCAAAAGCTTCTGGCCTGGTTGCAAAGTAGTTGTAGAGTTTTTGACTCCACAAATAATAATGTATATGATTGGCTATATGTTAAATGTTCTAGCCTAAAAATGTTAGACGAGCTTTCTTCCAACTTACCTTCTCCATCACGAGCTATGATCACGACGTGTGTTCGCGCGATATTGTTAACGAACGTACGGTGGCCGAAAATGTGTGTGCGTACGTTCGCGCCATCTATCCGTTCGCGCGATGCCCGAGAATGTTCCGTCAACTTCCGTGTGTTCGCGCATCTATGTTGCCTAGTAACGAACGCAATCTGGCCGAGATACGGACGCGCTGGCGGCAGGAAACTTCACTTTGTGTGCCTGCGCCTCGTATACAACGTTATATAAAACTTGCAGGACAACTTGGTTGGTATTGCCTTTTCAGCGTGAGAAATACATGGTGTGGCGTGTGAGACTTGAGAACCCTGCTTCTATTCCAAATGTCATAAACTTGCAATGAAGCTAAAAATATAAACAACTGCATCATTATCTTGATATCCTATATTTTTACAATAAAACTTACGACAAACATGTCTTCTAATATCCTCAGTTGTTGCGTATACCGAGCTGCATCGAACACATTTGTAAATGACTTCCCTTGAACCCATTGTGCGAGTTCACTTTAATACCGCGTGCTTTATATACATGTTGCTGCTGATTGGACTGCAGTTCTGACACACCCACCAAACAAGACAAAACGCATTTTAAAACCCCGGTGCACACACACGCCGTTTCCGGGAAACATGACGCAAACCGTTGCGCACGGTTTTGAACTTGAACGTGCCCCTGGTTTTCTCATTCACTCACTGTGAAGTTGTGTATGTTGTTGCGCTGCATTTCTGAGCATTTCTCTGGCTCCATGATTTTGGACTCTCTGGATTTCCCGTTTGCCTTGTTCCCAATCTTGTGAGTTTTGTTTGTTTGGACTGCCTACTTGTGTTTTGTCCTGTTGCCTGTACATTGGATTACGTGTCTGGATTGCCCCATTATTAAAAGCTCAACCTTCTTGTCTCAAAGCAGTTAAAAACTAATCTCAGGGAAGCTGGATATATGTTAAACAGAAACAAGTCAAAGGTGGCAGTTTCTGATCTTCAAAGGATCATCCAGATTTATCTCAAGATCAGTTTGGTCAGTTGGACATTAGACCGTACAGCAACAGTACAGCGACTCACCTCTGTCACTATCGTAGACTCGTAAATCACTTTACTGTAGTTCCAGCCATTCATACAGGACTCTGTCTCTATCTCACTGACATTGACATCCACATTTGGGGTGTAGTTCCGCATGGAGAACTGTCTTAGTGTTTCCATGTTGTATCTGGAGCAGGAACTGCGCTTCGAAACGCCATCTTGCATCTCCGTTGGGATTGCGGCTTCTCTCCACGCGTCACTGATGTTGTTCTCCTCAGGGATCAGACACTCGTGAGGTGGCGTATCACCCACGAAAACGATGTAGAGGCCCACAAAACCATTGGGAAGGATACTTATAGCTAATGCAAAGAAAACAGTCAGCTGGAACGGACCCCATGTTCCCAGAAAAGAAGTGATTTCATCGTAATCTCTCATTTTTTCTCCGCTGTTTGCAATGTCCTCGTTCTTTTATCATTCAGTTTTGCACATTCCCCTTATTATAACCCCTCCCAAATACACACATCTGGAATATAATGTTTATGGTACACTTTAGCAAGGTTCACCTCACTGGCTGTTTAAAGTCCAGGTGCTGACCAAGGGATCGCTTAACAATCATTACATCAGATACTGATCTTTGAATCATAATGGATTCAAGAAATGAGCAACTCGGTGACCTTTGTAATTTTAAGAGCAGGATTTCAGAGAGAAAAATCCAAGCGTTGCTGTGCGTCTAGTCTAGACATTCAGTTTTTAACATGACAGACATATTTAAATCTGATAATATACTGACCAGAATTGCCACTCCTGTCACTCTTATTGGACAGCACTTACTCAACTTTCAGTGTTTAGTTTGGTTAGAACTGGAAACATGTTGTGTAAGGATAGGCTAAGGCAGTTACATTTAAACTGGTCTAACTAGTTTTAACAGGGAAGGATTTTGCGGTTACACTTTATTTGGTAACACTTTATTTTACAGTGTCCTTGTTGCACTTGTTACATGTAGTTACTGTAGTAATAACTATAAATGATGCATAGTTACATGCAACTAAACCTCAACGAAACCCCAATCCTTACTCTACCTCTATAGTCTACAGTACATGTAGTTAATTCATATTACTCAGTACTTAAATGCATAATTAAACTGTAACACGGACACCTTAAAATAAAATGTGTCCGTTTATTTTAAGGTGACGTAGTTACATTGGACTAACTCAAATTAGTACTGAGTAATATGAATTAACTACATGTACATACTATAGAGTAACGGTTAGGGTTTGGGTTTGGTTGAGGGTTAGTTTCTTGTATTTATGTTCCACTTGGAAGAATCTGTAATGCATGTTTTAATGGGAAATGCATCCCGTCTGATGACCAGAAGCAGGGATGAAAGATTAAGACCAAATGGGGGAAATCCAAATCCAAATCGCAGCTTGTATGTTTGTATCCTGGTGTAGAAGTTTCAAGTTTCAAGTTTGTATTTATTTATATAGCACATTTAAAAACAGCAAACAGGCTGACCAAAGTGCTGAACAATACACAAGATAAAGAACAAGGACAAACCACACATTCATGACAAACGCTCACAATGAATTAAAAGCTAAAGAAAAAAAAATAGGTTTTAAGAGAGGATTTAAAAACAGTTAAAGATTGAGCAGCTCTGATGTAAAGTAAGCTGTTGTTTGACAATAAACACAGTCAAGACGAAACATTTGACGACTTTGGAGTCTGCCACCCCTGTTACAGCAGATGGCATCGAAAACAAGTCCACTGAAAACAATAGTATGCTTGTGCAACTTAGACATTGTAGTTCATGTGGTAACATCCACATTTACTGCTTTTGTTGATGTGAAAGCAATTGTATAGGATTATTGAATACAAATGAATTCAACCTGCATTTTTTACTGAGGCGTAACTGTTAGTTACTCGATTTGTCCTGCAAGTTCAAATCACTTAGTAAGTTTGAAATAATCTCTTTTGTCTCATGATGAACATATCAACATTTGTTTTATAAGCTCATAGCACATTTTCACTTTGATGCTACTTTCAAATTTCATGAACTTCTTAATTGTTACAAATTGAAATTTAATGTTATCTTTTATGCAACCTGACTTAAATTATAGGAAACCCTGTTGTAGATTATATGAATATTAGTTCCCTTTGAGTCGGATCCTCTCGACGTCACATCGGTGACCGACAAATAGGAATCTCTAGGCCAATCTACTTTGAGTGTAACTAATCGAGCCAATGCACATCAGCGTGCGATATTTGCATCAGTTGCACCTCGCAGCGCAGGGATATAATGAGTAGCCGGTGCATCACATCTTCTGCTTTTCGCTTCAGAGCCGAGTAGTTTTAAAGATGTCAGAGGGTTTCCACCCGTGTGTTTTTGAATGAGGTTGTTTCCTGGTGCCGGCTGAAGCTCATGATCGTTGCCTCATGTGTCTGGGCATCAAGCACGCTGAGGCTACTTTCGTGGATGAGTCATGTTCTCATTGCGGGAACATGACCATCTCTGTGTTGCGGTCTAGGCTCCAGTACATTCAATGTGGGTGGAGTTTTCCTGTGCATATGCCTTCTGGCAAAAAAAACGAGAAGGTTACTTCGGGGCATCCCATGGGTTACCTGAGGATTATGGTGAGGGCATGAGTGCCCCAAGAACAAGTGTCCAGGCATGCTGTTGTATCCACGGTGCCTCGACCATCGGCTGGGGTGCCACGTTCAACAGGCATGCAGTTTCAGGGATTTGGACAGGTCCGCAACTGCATTGGCACATCAACTGCCTCGAGTTGCTAGGAGTACGTCTTGCACTGGGCTGGCTCAAACAGCCACTACAAGGCAAAGACGTAAAAGACGTACTGGTCCGTATGGACAACACTGCAACTGTTGCGTACATCAACCGACAAGGTGGTCTACGCTCCGCCGCATGTCGCAACTCACCCGCCATTTCCTCCTCTTGAGTCAGAAGCATTGGAGGTCGCTTCGTGCCATTCACATTCCAGGAGTGCTCAATCATGTGCCGCCGAGCTCTGTGCTTCTGGGGGAGTGGCGACTCCATCCCCAGGCGGTCCAGCTGATCTGGAGACATTTCAGAGTCGCTTAGGTAGACCTGTTTGCCTCTCCAAAAACATCCCACTGCCAGCTGTTCTACTCTCTGACAGAGGGAACACTCGGCACGGATGCACTTGCACACAGCTGGCCCTGGGGTCTGCGCAAATATGCATTTTCCCCAGTGAGCTTTCTCGTACAGACACTGTGCAAAGTCAGGGAGGATGAGGAGCAGGTCCTGTTGGTGGCACCTTATTGGCCCCACCGGACCTGGTTCCCTAGAACTCTCACTCCTCATGACAGCACCTCCCTGACGCATTCATCTGAGGAGGGACCTGCTTTCTCAGAGACGGGGCGTCCTATGAGGTTCTAGGTGACCTACCCCAAGAGGTACGTCATCACTTTGGCACGAGCACCATCTACGAGACATGCTTACACCTTGAAGTGGAACCTGTTCGTCAAGTGGTGTTCTTCTCACCGAGAAGAACCCCAAACTTGCCCGATCAGGGCTGTGCTTTCCTTCCTGCAACATGGGTTGGAGAGAAGATTGAATCCTCCTCACCCTCCCTCCATACCCTCTTGGGATCTAGCTCTGGTGATTAACCCTCTGAGGACCAGGGTGTTTTTGGGGCCCTTGGGATGTTTTGACATGCACTGACATTTGTGCTTTTTTCAGTTATTTATAAACATGTTAATGGCAAAGGTGTAAATTCACTCTATATAGCACAAACTGGGCTGCCATGATATGTGAGCAACATGTATGTACATGTTTGTATTTTTAAGAGAATAATGTTTATGCGTGGTTATAAAAAAAATAAATAAATAAAAAGTTTCTGAAATAAGACCACAAAACACCATATTGATTATTTCTTCACAAGACTTTTGAAAATTGTATCACATAGTCTAGAATATTTGCTCCAAAACTATGTGAGAATCATCCTGACTACTCATTCAGATAAGTCAATAAAGTCTTTTACATTTTTAATGACGTGTTTTGTTTGAGAAAGCTTTATGCGAGGAGGCGTGATCTCTCATTAATATGTATAGCATTTCACACCTGAGAAAGACAAAGACCCACCCATAATGGCCCTATTAGGTGCTATCAGGCCATATCATTATCAGGAGCCTTGCACAAAGAATGAGGAGATTTAAAAAAGAATGGCTTTTAGATTGTTTGGATTTATTTACAACACACACACACACACACACACACACACACACACACACACTGCTTAGAATAAGTGAACACACCCATGCTAAAGTTGACTAAAAAGAGTAATAAAAAATCTTAATGCCTTTATTAAAAAAATGAGGAAAACTCCAACCTTTAGGAAATTAATAATGTCCTTGAATTCTTTGTGAATGAATAATGTATTGCAAATAATTAAATGTTCTTCTTTAAAATACAGGGTGCATACGTCTGGACACTTCCATCACACACCCTTCACCATATAGACATGGTTTTATTTCAGTTCAAAGTTCAAAGTTAGAGTTGGAAACATCTTGAAAAGAAAATTGTCTTTTTCCATAAATGTCTTAGTTTGATCATACATATTTCAAAGTTGAGGATTCATTATTTTGATATAGCTTGCATTGGAACAAACACTTTAACATCTTAGTTGATTAGTTAATTGACAAAACATACTATATATTTAACATATGAGTAGAAACTCCTAACAAAAGCTTATTTGATGTCTATTTTAGAGTAAAAACTTTATCCAAAACTAGTCGAAATGTTGTCTTTTATTTAGTCTGTAACAGTGCGTATCTGTGCGTTCATTCATTCATTCATTAATTCATTCTCACACACACACACACACACACACACACACGCACACACACACACACATGATTCACATTTAAACAGTATGCTATTTTTCCGTTTACAGACAATGTTAATGTTATTCTATATTGCGATTAGAACAAAGCACTTGCATAAAACACTTACTTCTCAGCTGAATCTGTTGCTCATCCTCGAAGTGAAAATAAACCAGCACTTGTTCTGTGGTAAATGTCCCAGGATTGTTCCTCATATAGCCGCGCAAGACGACAGTAAATCTGACTAAAAAATAACTAAATCTGACTAAAAAATATAGTGTTTTCAGAGTTTATAGGCGTTAACGCGTCTCAATGTGTTGCTTCACATATTTGCGTTTGAATAGCGCGTGCTCTCCGTGGGCGTGTCACATTACCAGAGATAATGAGCTGAGAGAAAGATAATTAGAACGGCTGACACGTCTCTCTTTTTATATAGATGACATAAACGGAGAATATTTATTTTAGTTTTGAATCAGATCATTTAAAAGTACAAACTCAAATGATTTAAAATATATATTGCTTATGGCTGGATGAATAGTATTAGCTGAGTTGTGTTGAAGATTAGAGACGTGCTCCAGAAAAAAAGTTCACGGTGACGGAGAGGCAGAACGCACACCCTGTTTATTTTCTTTATTTTACAAAAGCACAATATTTTATTTCGATTGTATGTGGGCACATAAAAAAGTAGACATTTAACAGATTATTTTCTCATATTTCTTAACTCTATATGAACAGAAATTATGGTAGCACTTTAAGTCTATTTTTCTGCTATGTGAAAAAAACCGAGCAAAATGCGCCGGCGCGTTTCTGGTCCCCAGAGGGTTAAAGCACTCCAGAATGCACTGTTCGAGCCTTTACAGTCAGCTGAGCTAAGAGTCCTGTCTATGAAGACATTACTCCTGGCTGCATTGGCTTCCATTAAGAGGGTAGGGGACCTGCAAGCTTGTTTGGTTGACGAATCGTGCCTAGATATGTGCCCAAGGTTCCCACCACTACTTTCAAGGACCAGGTGGTGAACCTGCAAGCGCTGCTCTTGGAGGAGGCAGACCAAGCCCTGGCTTTGCTCTGTCCCGTCCGCACTTTGCGACTGTATGTGGAAAGTATGCAAAGCTTTAGGACCTCAGACCAGCTCTTTGGCTGTTACGAAGGCCAGCAGAAGGGAAAGGCTGTCTCCAAGCAGAGGATGGCCCACTGGGCGTGCCTTGCCTGCTCAGGTTGCGAGCCCACTCCACTAGAAGTGTTGCTTCCTCCTGGGCGCTGGCACGTGGCACCTTGCTAAAAGATAATTGTAGAGCTGTCGGCTGGGCGACACCCAACACGTTTGTTAGATTATATAGCCTTTGTGTAGAGCTGGTATCCTCCTGTGTTCTCACCTCAAATGGGTAGAAGACACTGAGAGGCCCGGCTAGTGTCGGCTTGCTGTGCCAATACATGCACTCATATTGCTCAAGAGAGTTCCCTTCGGGCAAACCCTGTTAGTCCCTTCATCACTCTCGGCAGCCAGGCCTACATTCGCTGTATCCATGAGAAACTGTGTTAGGCTGGTTGCCCATACGTGAGTACCAAGGGAATACCATATGTGTAATTTTTCACGGTTAGCTCCTAAACGGAAGCACGGGTTTTTCCCTTGGCAGAGGACTCTGCCGTCTCTACCAGGTGTAGCCTCCTGCCTAACTGGTCGGCGCCACCCTAGGGGCCATGTGTAGTACGGCCCTGCGGGTTAGTCCATGTGCGTATTCTCAGAACACCTCCTTGCAGTAGGTTGTGGCTTCCGCATCATTCCTTTTCCAGTGGAAAGGGCACGCTTTCCCAGTGTTATCCAATAGTCTCACTGTGTGGGTCATGTGGAACAGCAGTGATTGACATTCTCCGTGTAAGCCCTGTCCCATCCTTAGAGGGATCAGGAGGCTTTCACAGGGCGCTGGAAGGGGCAGAATCTGTGGCGCTTTGGTAGGGTTTCCTATTCATCGGTCATCGACATGACGTCGAGAGTGACCGACTGAAAGGGAACGTCTCGGTTACGTACAGTATGTAACCCTCATTCCCTGAAGGAGGGAACAAAGACCTCACGTCCCGTCGCCACAGTTGCTGTACCACCGCTGGTGCGGGTGGGTCACTAGCTCGGCTCCTCAGCGAAAACCTGAAGATGCGATGCTCCTGCTGCTCATTATATACCCGTGCTGCGAGGTGGGGCAGCTGATGCAAATATCGGCTCGTTTAGGTACACTCGAAGTAGATTGGCCTCTCTAGCGAGATTCCTATTTGTCAGTCACCAACGTGATGTCTCCGTTCCCTCCTTCAGGGAACAAGGGTTACATACGTAACAGTGATGTTACATTAAATAAATGTTATTATAACATTTAAGTAAGCAGTTGCTCCATGAATGTAGATTCACTCCAGATTCGAGGCAATTTATCAACTGTCAACTTTCATTGTGGCTTTTATGATATTCAAACTAAAATTGACCCATTTTAATTTTACTCAATTAGTGCCAGAGAATTGTTTTTATATGACCAGTTTATTTGTTCTTGTTCCCTTTATTCTGAGGGGAAATTCAGATCGATCTCGTCGCTATCATTGTGGCTGCAAAATTATATTCAAACTCAAATTAAACCACTTTAATACTGTACAAAACACATAATCAGCACCTGAGATTATTAATGATAAAAAGAACACTAATTACAATTATATTTGAATATGGAATATTGCATTTAGTAACCCATTAAGTGTGATGATTCTGTCTCAAGTCAACAAAGAAGGCTCAGAAGACTATGAGAAAGGTAGGATTAGGATGGACGAATTAAGATACAGAAAGTGAAATCAAACAAGAAGCAGGAGAACAAGAAGGTCCAAGAAATCTGATTTGATTCAGCAAGAAGTCAAGCTGTTTCTGCAGATGAAAAAAGCACTGAGGATTACAAAGAAATGTAAAGGATTACAATGAAATGTCCTTAGTTGAAGATGTTACAGTTGCAAAACTCCATGCAGAAACCAAAGTTGCCACTTTTACTGTTCTACCTCACAACAAAGAAAAAAAGTAACTCTGACTCACATATGCAACAATAAATTGATGAGTCTCTGACTACACAAGACATGAGCAGTTCTCATCTGTCATTACAGATGACACAGATTTGGTTGGGTCTCTCTTTATGGGGTCAAACTGTGTTCCCTAGTACAGTAAGCATTAAAGCTTTTAGAAGCAGGATTAAATGGGTAAGATTTACTGGGGACACAAGCTGTTAATCAAAGCTCAATTTATTGTGCACATATTGGAATGCAGAGTTCGTATAGTCTGTCTGTACGTACAAACATCAATGATTAAACAGAAACTTGAAATGACTGGAGTGCAGAAACAGGCCTATGGCTTCTTTCTACTAATATATAAAGAATACTGTAATTCAATGGATGCTCAGGTTTTTCCTCATGATAGAAACCCATCATTCTGCTTTGCTCCATTTGACGGGACCAGGGAGTTTGTCTTGCAGTCTGCACAAAGAGAGAGAGAGAGAGGTCGATGAGATGAGTATATTTTGAAGAACATTGGACAAGACTGACTTACATTGTATGGACAAAAACAAAAAATAAAAAAACATCAACATCAAAAAGAAAGTAAGTAAGTTTTAGTTTATTTTTTAAGGATAATAGATTGGTGCAGTAGATTAGACCTGAGGGACAAGATGGGTCTATAACAGTACCGATCTGTGTACTGTACTGTCTCATTGGTTTGCACCAGAGGTTTGAGCTCCTGAACACGAGGGATCTGCAATTGGTGTAAAAGAGCCACATATACAGTATTTACAGATTTGTATAGGGATGCAGGACAAGAGCTGGAGTGGATGAGAGGAAGGAGACTGGATGGCACAGGACCCTCCCTGCTGAAAAATCCAGCACAAACCAGCATGGATGGTCCAGGCTGGTTTATGCTGGTATAGAACTAAATGGAGCTGGTTCACCAGCATGGTCTTGCAGGTTTGAGTGTGAGTAGGCCAGCTGTCTGTATGCAAGCATTGTTTTGGGGACAAGCATTGTTTTTGCTTGCATAATTCTATATTCAACACATTAATGATGTAAAGAACAATGTAAAAAACAATATAAGGTAAAAAACCCCCCCCAGATTTATTGATTTATATGATTATAACCCTTAAAACTATGGGTGTTAAAACCAAGAAAATTGCCTAATAAAAGCATAATCATAAGCAGTTTCAATAACATGGGTTATGAGAAGAGTTCCTTCAATAGGACACTTAATAACAACTTGATAATGAAAGTTCAAAACTGAGAGTTACAGTTTTTAAAGGCTTTCATACTTATTTGGGAAGTACCATGTGTCAAAATCTAGCTGTCAGTCAAAAAGTGCTCATATAGTAAAAGGTATGTCATTACAGCCAGGAGCATGAAATATTGTTGAAAATAGTGATGGCATGCACTTTCAACAACTGCTGAAAAAGAATTAATTCAACCAAAGTCAATGGCCCAACTAAAGAGAACACTGATCACCATAATGGTGACTACAAAGTGACTTCAACAAATTTTGTACATGTACCATATGAAATAAATAAAGCCAAACTGGTTTGCAATAAGTGAATATGGTAATGCTGTTTTTGGACTTGTTTAATAATTTGCAGTTGTCTTCATCTAAGGCTGTGAGTCAGTTGTAGTTGTTGTGCAGCAGGGTTATTTTCGTTAACTAAATCTAAAACTATTAAAACATTTTTGTTGGCTGAAATAAAATAAAAACTAAAACTAAACGAAAATTTGAAATGTTGCGGCAATAAGTGGAAGTGGCAGCACTAGAATTATTAACTCGAAATAGCTCAAATTTAAAACTAACTAAAACTGAAACAAACAAATTAAACCTAAATAGCAATATTTTAATGTTTGTTTACATTTCTCAGCATCACTTCCTGACCTTTATATGGTCTTCAGATATAGTTTGCAGTTGACTGTTCCCAGATCACGTTTGATACTGAATGTGATTGAGTCTTGAATAAGTTTCCCACTACATATTAAATCTTCTCCTGCTCTTGATGTTTTAAATCACTTATTAAAACATGTTTGTTTTGTGTAGCATTATGTAGTATTATGTAAGGTAAGGTCATTAACAAATACGTCTTTTGTATTTAGCCAAATTGTCGAAAACCGTAAGCTGGACATCATCTTCCTGACAGAAACATGGCTTGACAGTAATCATAATTTTGTGCTAAATGAAACATCTCCAGCAGGTTTTAGATCCCTAGACTGTTGTTTTATCAGTTCTCTATCATCCTCGTAGACTCAACAAGGCTTTCTTGATGATCTTGGAGAACTGCTTTCTAGGATTTTAACTGACTTTGAATTTGTTTAAATCACTGGTAATATTAATATCCATATGTATGTAATTTCTGACTGTTAATTTCACAGTTACTAAACTCATTTGGCCTTATGCCGCATGTAACACACACATGGACACACACTCGATCTGGTGATCTCATGCTGCCATGTCGGACCACTATTGTGTCTTCTTTAAGATTTCAGTTCCAAAACTGTGAGTGATAAGAGAACTGTCAATAAGCGCTATCTCACAGCTGATTCTGCCGTGGCCTTCATGGAGCTCATGTCATCTCGCCCTCCGTAAACACTTATGTTGAGGATCTTAGTCTCAGGCGCTCTGAATGTATTAACTGTGTTGCTCCTATAAAAACAAAGACTCTGGGACAATTAAAGCCCCATGGAGAAATAGTACATCATATCGTAAAGTTAAGAAGAGCCTCCAGGAGAGCAGAAATGCAATGGAAGCGCATACAGCTTACAGTTCACCATGAAATCAAATATTAAAATGTTAAATAATACAATGAGGTCTGCCAGAAAAGATTATTTTTCAAGTTTAATTGACCGCAACAAAGACAACCCTAGATTCTTATTCTCCACTATCGATAGGCTACTTAATGTCAAGTTTACTTCACTATATTACAATTAAATCCTAATCTAATCATGACAAACTATTTATCGTTGGAAAGGTCTAAGACTCCTAAATATATATTTTAGCACTGCTTTTTGTTACAAATTATGTAGGAACAGTAATAGATGAATTTATGACAAGAGTGCACCTCAAAAACATCGACATCATTCATCGTCATCGTTGTGATAAAGAGTTCTGACCTTTATCACAAAAAGTCAACGCACACACTTTTAATAATTGAAACTTTGGTTTTCATGCTAAAAGCTCCTAATGAAACATATAATCTAGTATTTGTCAATAAAAAAATATAAAATGATATTATCCTCTAAAAAGTATAATATATATATATATATTATCCTCAAATATAATATTATCTTTTTTATCGCCTTTTTTATTACATCACATATTTTAGTAGTTATTATAAATTAGGTATCATTTGAAAGCTTACGAACTTGAAGTTGGACGTTGTGTTACCATAGAAACAGTACTCTAGATTATTTTTACGTCTCTGGGCGTCATCATGTTTCCTAATTTATGATCAAAACCTTTTCTCAAGGTTCCATATTTTGTGACAGAAGTGATATTTGGAAAGAAATGTATTAATTTGTTACGGCAGAATGCATAGAATTAAATTCAGTGGAATGTATGTCCCCCGGTGGCTATTTTTGGTATTACGCCTAATCAAAATCTCATGGGAACTTCCATTTTTGTGATATCAACTTCAAATTTGGAACACAACTTGGTTAGATATATGGTTTTGATTTTATAGTAATTTTATAGTAAAAAATGTTTTGTAAAATTTATATTTTATATAAAAGAAAAAATAATAAGTAGATTTAAACTTCCATAACTTTTTCATACTTTCATTTTTTGATGTGCTTTCACTTCAGCAATAATCTGCTGAGTGTTTTCTTTAAACTTTAATCTTTTCTTTAACTCTTGGTCTATATTCCAAACCATTCTTGAATTCAACCATTTAACTTTGAATAGTGCACTTTAACCTCTCAGCTCAAATATCATCAGAGTTTGTAAAAAAAAATTATGATAAAAATTACTTCCATAAGACAAAACATTCCCAGCACTTGCCCAACTTGTAAAGTCCCCGGCTTTGCAATGCAATCTGTCCTCCTCCTCCTCCTCCTAAGCTGTCAGCCCCAGAACACAGATCACATCACATATGAATTCCTCTAGCTGCTCTCTAGACCCATTACCCACTAAATTTCTCAAAAGGGTTATGAACTGCTTATTACCAGACATCCTGAATTTCATTAATCAGTCCCTAGAGCAAGTCTTTCCACAAATTTTTGCAACTGCAATTGTTAGGCCCCTGCTGAAGAAAAGTAACCTCGATTCTTCTGTGCTCAGAAACTACAGACCAATCTCTAATCTAATTTCTTGGTGAAATAAAATAAAAAATAGTATCCATACAGCTTAACAGCAAACAACAGCACAGAAACAGCCTTGATTAGCGTTTTAAACGATCTGCAATTTAACTGTTAATTATTTGAGTCCATGGAATCCAGACTGCCTATCAGCGTGAATAAAATCACTGCGCAAAGGCAGCATGGGGGAACCCAGACTAGCTTTCCCTGGGAATCGAACCCATGACTTTGGCGTTGCAAGCGCCAACGCTCTACTGTTTGAGCTACAGGACATTTTATTTATTGATAAAGCCATTTTGGGTTAACTTCCCTCTTATCTTTGTTGTTTTATTCAACGGATTTGCCTAGCAATGACTCATTATGCTCTCAATCAAGTTACAATCTATGGGCCCTATTTTACCGATCTAAGGCCATGGTCTAAGTGCACTTATGTTATAACAGTGGGAAAATTGTATATAACTCTCGGCGCATGGTCTAAAAGGGTTGTCTCTATTCTCTTAATGAGTAATGGGTGTGTGTTGTCTCTATTCTCTTAAAGGGGTCATATAATGGTGCATGCACTTTTACAAGTTGATTGTACTGAAATGTGTGTTGGCAGTGCCTGTACACAACCATCATATAATGATAAAAATCCATCCAGTGGTTTTGTTTTAATCTCCTTATATGTTTTCCCCTGCCTCAAATCGAGCCGTTCGACCGTGTGACGT
The DNA here is from genome assembly GCA_029959095.1 of Rhinichthys osculus. Classification (NCBI taxonomy): domain Eukaryota; kingdom Metazoa; phylum Chordata; class Actinopteri; order Cypriniformes; family Leuciscidae; genus Rhinichthys; species Rhinichthys osculus. The sequence goes on along the minus strand of JARWKJ010000014.1, from coordinate 1,684,115 downwards.
CACACGCTCGGAAGCCCCTCCCACGATTGTTGATTGACAGGAGCGTCTCAACACAGACCCGCCTCGCGGGTGAGATCAGCTCCATGAGAGAGCTGTCAATCATAGTCTGCGCGGACCGGCGCGGTCAATGTTGATATGCTGGAGCACTGTCTATGAGCAGAATGGCTCTAAGCGATTGTGGTGTTCTGTTCTTGGGTGTAATAACGAACACAGTCATTTTAATGTTCCTAAATCCGAACCGCTGAAGACGCAGTGGCTGTGTTTGTTTTCGAAGGGAATATTCCCCACGAGCAACGTCACTGCGTTCATGTTTGCGCTAATCATTTCTCACCAGACTGCTTTATAGACGAGGATCAGTATAAAGCTGGATTTGCTAAGCTGCTGCTCATGAAAAATGGATCGGTAGCTGCTACCAGATATTCGTGTTTCTGCTGAATCTCCAGAAGAACGGAAGTGAGTGTAACGTTTTATTAAACTTTATATTAATATATTAATCTTTGCAAATCGCTAGCTGCACGCTTCACAATGAATGCGTCTAAGGTTTACACTCAGGGTACATTACGGCATGTTTTCTATGTATGACGTTCTCAATATAATTCATAATCCCACGTTTATACTGAACAACGCGTTATGGTTATTGAGTTACAAATGTTGTACGCCAGAGCTCTGGTGTACGCATAGAACAGAGGGGCGGAGTCAGCAAAGCTCATGATCATTTAAAGGCATATGCACTGAAACGGTGTGCTGAAAACAGAGCTGTTTTTGACCATTTACATTTACATTTATCTGACGCTTTTATCCAAAGCGACTTACAATTGCCATATATTTCAGAGGTCGCACGCTTCTGGAGCAACTAGGGGTTAAGTGTCTTGCTCAGGGACACATTGGTGTCTCACAGTGGATTCGAACCCGGGTCTCTCACACCGAAGGCATGTGTCTTATCCACTGCGCCATCAATTTTTAATTAAAGTATATTACAAACTTTTAATTTAGACCCTAAAGAATCATATTAGCTTGTACAAAAATGGCATTATATGACCCCTTTAATCAGTAATGGGTGTGTGTTGTCTCTATTCTCTTAATGAGTAATGGGTGTGTGTTGTCTCTATTCTCTTAATGAGTAATGGGTGTGTGTTGTCTCTATTCTCTTAATGAGTAATGGGTGTGTGTTGTCTCTATTCTCTTAATGAGTAATGGGTGTGTGTTGTCTCTATTCTCTTAATGAGTAATGGGTGTGTGTTGTCTCTATTCTCTTAATGAGTAATGGGTGTGTGTTGTCTCTATTCTCTTAATGAGTAATGGGTGTGTGTTTTCTCTATTCTCTTAATGAGTAATGGGTGTGTGTTGTCTCTATTCTCTTAATGAGTAATGGGTGTGTGTTGTCTCTATTCTCTTAATGAGTAATGGGTGTGTGTTGTCTCTATTCTCTTAATGAGTAATGGGTGTGTTTTGGGCGTAACGTGAAATAAACCAATCAGAGTCTCGTCTCCCATTCGCTTTAAAAGCCAGTTGCGCTCGCATGGCGGATTTGCTATTTACATGTTGGAATTAGCAAGCGGAAAGACTGAACGCTTCTCTAGCGAGGAAACGGATCAGTTTGTGTGCTGCTGCGCGTCCCTGTGTAGTGTAGCGCATTATGAACCCGACTATAGGCGCACATTACTAATGCACCCTTTAAATAACAAAATAAAATACTGCGCTATTGACTTTAGACCAGGTTTCAGTTGGTCAATGGCTCAGTCTATTTCAGTTCCTCAAAATAGCAATGCGCCAACAATGCGGCAACACACACTCGTTCTCAGACCAGCAGCACATGCGCCACAGAGGAAGCGCTAATGCATTTGCTATTTAAATAACGTGGTGCAGGACATGAAAATGAAAACTGCCTTGGGCTGAAACTAGCAAAAACCACATTGGGCCAGGTGTATGATAGGGCCCTTTGTTAGAACTAAGCTTCTAATTAAACTACTAGTTAGTTCTAACTACTAACTAAAACTTCCTTCAAATATGCCACCACCTCAGATTGGAATGTTCTCCAGATCGAGATGAAGCTACAAAATTTGGTGTCATATAATATTTTTTTTTTAATTCTACGTTACCTACAGAGTTAATTAACTGGTTGTGTGTTTTATGTTGGATTTAGTATTGTGTTTGCAGCTTTTCATAAAACAGGCTCCAAAACATGTCTCAAACAAATGTAATCAAAACCTCTCCTAAGAGATGTAAATAGCTGCACACACGTTTGGCAGTGATCCAGGGGCATCTCTGTCACTGCATAAACACAAATACACACACACACACACACACACTCAAAATTGATCTAATGTTGCATTCACATACTATAAGCACACTGTGTTCACATACGTTGAATATTTTTCTAGACCTCATGCATTCTAATCAGGTGCCAATGTAGCTCATTGGCTGTGAGCGATTAATCCTCTGATTGGCCATGTACAGTTGCTCTGATTGGCCATGTACAGTTGCTCTGATTGGCCATGTACAGTTGCTCTGATTGGCCATGTACAGTTGCTCTGGCACTGTGATTGGCTGAGACACAGAGATCTGCTTATGGTCTGTGCTGTTTTTGCCCGACAATGCTGGGAAGGCGTTTTCACTGTTATACAGTAGGGGGCGGTATTACACATCTTCTGAAAGAGTAAGGCAAGAGTTTTACATAGAATAAATTAAAATAATCAAAAGAAATAAGATTAATTAAAACAGTTTAGAATAAAAAATAAAATAAAATACAATACAAACAGACGGACGGATGAAGTGGCACAGTGCTCATTCAGTAAAGGCACAGCTAAACAGAAGTGTTTTGAGTCTGGATTTGAATGCGACTGTGGGAGCATCTGATCTCCTCTGGAAGCTGTTCCAGCACATCTGATCTCCTCTGGAAGCTGTTCCAGCACATCTGATCTCCTCTGGAAGCTGGTCCAGCACATCTGATCTCCTCTGGAAGCTGTTCCAGCACATCTGATCTCCTCTGGAAGCTGGTTCCAGCACATCTGATCTCCTCTGGAAGCTGTTCCAGCACATCTGATCTCCTCTGGAAGCTGTTCCAGCACATCTGATCTCCTCTGGAAGCTGGTCCAGCACATCTGATCTCCTCTGGAAGCTGTTCCAGCACATCTGCTCTCCTCTGGAAGCTGTTCCAGCACATCTGATCTCCTCTGGAAGCTGGTCCAGCACATCTGATCTCCTTTAGAAGCTGGTCGAGCACATCTGATCTCCTTTAGAAGCTGTTCCAGCACATCTGATCTCCACTGGAAGCTGGTCCAGCACATCTGATCTCCTCTGGAAGCTGTTCCAGCACATCTGATCTCCACTGGAAGCTGTTCCAGCACATCTGATCTCCTCTGGAAGCTGTTCCAGCACATCTGATCTCCTCTGGAAGCTGTTCCAGCACATCTGATCTCCTCTGGAAGCTGTTCCAGCACATCTGATCTCCACTGTAAGCTGTTCCAGCACATCTGATCTCCTCTGGAAGCTGGTCCAGCACATCTGATCTCATCTAGAAGCTGTTCCAGCACATCTGATCTCCTCTGGAAGCTGTTCCAGCACATCTGATCTCCTCTGGAAGCTGGTCCAGCACATCTGATCTCCTCTGGAAGCTGTTCCAGCACATCTGATCTCCTCCGGAAGCTGGTCCAGCACATCTGATCTCCTCTAGAAGCTGTTCCAGCACATCTGATCTCCTCTAGAAGCTGTTCCAGCACATCTGATCTCCTCTAGAAGCTGGTCCAGCACATCTGATATCCTTTAGAAGCTGGTCCAGCACATCTGATCTCCTCTAGAAGCTGGTCCAGCACATCTGATCTCCTCTTGAAGCTGTTCCAGCACATCTGATCTCCTCTGGAAGCTGGTCCAGCACATCTGATCTCCTCTGGAAGCTGGTCCAGCACATCTGATCTCCTCTGGAAGCTGGTCCAGCACACCTGATCTCCTCTGGAAGCTGGTCCAGCACATCTGATCTCCTCTGGAAGCTGGTCCAGCACATCTGATCTCCTCTGAAAGCTGGTCCAGCACATCTGATCTCGTCTGGAAGCTGGTCCAGCACATCTGATCTCCTCTGGAAGCAGGTCCAGCACATCTGATCTCCTCTGGAAGCTGGTCTAGCACACCTGATCTCCTCTGGAAGCTGTTCCAGCGCATTTGATCTCCTCTGGAAGCTGTTCCAGCGCATCTGATCTCCTCTGGAAGCTGGTCCAGCACATCTGATCTCCTCTGGAAGCTGTTCCAGCACATCTGACCTCCTCTGGAAGCTGTTCCAGCCCATCTGATCTCCTCTGGAAGCTGGTCCAGCACATATGATCTCCTCTGGAAGCTGTTCCAGCACATCTGACCTCCTCTGGAAGCGGTTCCAGCACATCTCATCTCCTCTGGAAGCTGTTCCAGCACGTCTGATCTCCTCCGGAAGCTGTTCCAGCACATCTGACCTCCTCTGGAAGCGGTTCCAGCACATCTCATCTCCTCTGGAAGCTGTTCCAGCACGTCTGATCTCCTCCGGAAGCTGTTCCAGCACATCTGATCTCCTCTGGAAGCTGTGCTGTTCCAGCACATCTGATCTCCTCTGGAAGCTGTTCCAGCACATCTGATCTCCTCTGGAAGCTGTTCCAGCACATCTGATCTCCTCTGGAAGCTGTTCCAGCACATCTGATCTCCTCTGGAAGCTGATCTCCTCTGGAAGCTGTTCCAGCACATCTGATCTCCTCTGGAAGCTGTGCTGTTCCAGCACATCTGATCTCCTCTGGAAGGGGTTCCAGCACGTCTGATCTCCTCTGGAAGCTGGTCCAGCACATCTGATCTCCTCTGGAAGCTGATCTCCTCTGGAAGCTGTTCCAGCACATCTAAACTCCTCTGGAAGCTGTTCCAGCACATCTGATCTCCTCTGGAAGCTGTTCCAGCACATCTGATCTCCTCTTGAAGCTGTTCCACACATCTGATCTCCTCTGGAAGCTGGTCCAGCACATCTGATCTCCTCTGGAAGCTGTTCCAGCACATCTGATCTCCTCTGGAAGCTGGTCCAGCACATCTGATCTCCTCTGGAAGCTGGTCCAGCTCATCTGATCTCCTCTGTTCCAGCACATCTGATCTCCTCTGGAAGCTGGTCCAGCACACCTGATCTCCTCTGGAAGCTGGTCCAGCACATCTGCTCTCCTCTGGAAGCTGGTCCAGCACACCTGATCTCCTCTGGAAGCTGGTCCAGCACATCTGATCTCCTCTGGAAGCTGTTCCAGCACATCTGATCTCCTCTGGAAGCTGGTCCAGCACATCTGATCTCCTCTGGAAGCTGGTCCAGCACATCTGATCTCCTCTGGAAGCTGGTCCAGCACACCTGATCTCCTCTGGAAGCTGGTCCAGCACACCTGATCTCCTCTGGAAGCTGGTCCAGCACACCTGATCTCCTCTGGAAGCTGGTCCAGCACACCTGATCTCCTCTGGAAGCTGGTCCAGCACACCTGATCTCCTCTGGAAGCTGGTCCAGCACACCTGATCTCCTCTGGAAGCTGGTCCAGCACATCTGATCTCCTCTGGAAGCTGTTCCAGCACATCTGATCTCCTCCGGAAGCTGTTCCAGCACATCTGATCTCCTCCGGAAGCTGTTCCAGCACATCTGATCTCCTCCGGAAGCTGGTCCAGCACACCTGATCTCCTCCGGAAGCTGGTCCAGCACACCTGATCTCCTCCGGAAGCTGGTCCAGCACATCTGATCTCCTCTGGAAGCTGTTCCAGCACATCTGACCTCCTCTGGAAGCTGGATCGAGCACATCTGATCTCCTCTGGAAGCTGGTCCAGCACATCTGATCTCCTCTGAAAGCTGGATCGAGCACATCTGATCTCCTCTGGAAGCTGGTCCAGCACATCTGATCTCCTCTGGAAGGTGGTCCAGTACATCTGATCTCCTCTGGTAGCTGTTCCAGCACATCTGATCTCCTCTGAAAGCTGGATCGAGCACATCTGATCTCCTCTGGAAGCTGGTCCAGCACATCTGATCTCCTCTGGAAGGTGGTCCAGCACATCTGATCTCCTCTGGAAGCTGGTCCAGCACATCTGATCTCCTCTGAAAGCTGGATCGAGCACATCTGATCTCCTCTGGAAGCTGTTCCAGCACATCTGATCTCCTCTGAAAGCTGGATCGAGCACACCTGATCTCCTCTGGAAGCTGGTCCAGCACATCTGATCTCCTCTGGAAGGTGGTCCAGCACATCTGATCTCCTCTGGAAGCTGTTCCAGCACACCTGATCTCCTCTGGAAGCTGTTCCAGCACATCTGATCTCCTCTGAAAGCTGGATCGAGCACACCTGATCTCCCCTGTGAGCTCTTCCAGCACATCTGATCTCTTCTGGAAGGTGGTCCAGCACATCTGATCTCCTCTGGAAGCTGGTTCCAGCACATCTGATCTCCTCCGGAAGCTGGTTCCAGCACATCTGATCTCCTCTGGAAGCGATTCCAGCACATCTGATCTCCTCTGGAAGCTGTTCCAGCACATCTGATCTCCTCCGGAAGCTGTTCCAGCTCATCTTATCTCCTCTGGAAGCTGTTCCAGCACATCTGATCTCCTCTGGAAGCGGTTCCAGCACATCTGATCTCCTCCGGAAGCGGTTCCAGCTCATCTTATCTCCTCTGGAAGCTGTTCCAGCACATCTGATCTCCTCTGGAAGCGGTTCCAGCACATCTGATCTCCTCCGGAAGCTGTTCCAGCTCATCTTATCTCCTCTGGAAGCTGTTCCAGCACATCTGATCTCCTCCGGAAGCGGTTCCAGCACATCTGATCTCCTCCGGAAGCTGTTCCAGCTCACTTTATCTCCTCTGGAAGCTGGTTCCAGCACATCTGATCTCCTCTGGAAGCTGTTCCAGCACATCTGATCTCCTCTGGAAGCTGGTTCCAGCACATTTGATCTCCTCTGGAAGCTGTTCCAGCACATCTGATCTCCTCTGGAAGCTGGTTCCAGCACATCTGATCTCCTCTGGAAGCTGTTCCAGCACATCTGATCTCCTCTGGAAGCTGGTCCAGCACATCTGATCTCCTCTGGAAGCTGTTCCAGCACATCTGATCTCCTCTGGAAGCTGGATCGAGCACACCTGATTTCCTCTGGAAGCTGGTTCCAGCTCATCTGATCTCCTCTGGAAGCTGGTTCCAGCTCATCTGATCTCCTCTGGAAGCTGGTCCAGCACATCTGATCTCCTCTGGAAGCTGTTCCAGCGCATCTGATCTCCTCTGGAAGCGGTTCCAGCACATCTGATCTCCTCCGGAAGCTGGTTCCAGCACATCTGATCTCCTCTGGAAGCTGGCACCAGCATAATAGCTAAAAGCAGACTCTCCATGCATAGAGTGAACCCTTGGTATTTCTAGCTGAAGTGATCCTAATGATCTGAGTGATCTGTTGGGTTTATATTCAGTGAGTATATCTGCAATATATTGAGGTCCTAGGCCATTGAATGATTTATATACCAGTAATAATACTTAAAAATCAATCCTAAATGTAACTGGCAGCCAGTGTAAAGACCTGAGGACTGGTGTGATGTGTTCTGCTCTGCATTCTGTATGGGCTGCAACTGTCTTATGGTGTTTTTGGGAAGGCCAGAGAGGAGTCCATCACAGTAAACCACCCTGCTGGTGATGAAAGCATGCACAAGTTTCTCTAATCTTGATTGGAAACGAAGCAGTGCTGAATCTCCTGATCAAAACACAGGCGAAGAAGATGCAGAAACAAACGATAGCATATGGTATCATATGCATACGTAAAATAACGCGATTATCAACATTAAACAGCATATAAATCAAAACTGCCTAATCTTACTGAATGAAATGTCGACAGTAAGTGCAACAGGACTGTGAAGCTTTGAGGTGTTGATGGATTCGATCGACTCCATCTGTGTTTTGATCATCGTTCTGAATCCCATCTGGATGTAGTCTGTGACAAAAACGCATTTTTCTCAGCTTTTTGCTCAAAATTATGCTTTTTTATGAAACTTATACCCACATTCAAGTGTTGACAAAACAAAAAAATGCATTAAGCTTTTTGTTTAAAAGCAGAGGCTCCGTTCTTTCTTTTGATATACTGCATGTTCAGATATTCATACAGCAAAATATTCTGGGGGCCATGACATTTTTGTGAAAATGATCAAAAATGCTGCCGGTGGCTGGCAACGTGGAAAAATAAATAAAACGCTGCTGCTTTTGACGCCGTTGATCTTGAGATTCTACTCGACCAACTTCAGACCTGGATCGGCCTATCAGGTCCTATCTTTGACTCGATCAGATCCTACTTTAGCTGGATACCTACACCTCTAGGAGTTAAGTAATTTCTTGTGGTGTTCCTCAAGGCTCAGTTTTGGGTCCTCTATTATTTAACCTAAACACGCTTCCTTTCGCTGGATTAATCAGTACAATATTTCATTTCACCAGTATACACATGACATTAATCTCTATCTCTTACTTTTCCACAATTAAATGTCCACCCTGCTGGACTGCGTAGAGAGCATACAATTGTGGATGTCACAGAACTTTCTACAGCTAAACAAAGATAAGACAGGGGTACTTGTTATCGGTAATGACAGACAGAGAACATCTATTGATCCACATCTTGACTCTTTATCACTAAAAGCCAGTAATCAGGCCAAGAACTTAGGATTTATGTTTGACATTGATCTCAGTTATTTATTTATTTTATCATTAGCATTGTTACTAAAACAGCATATTATAAAGTATGGGACATTCTCTGCCATCTGACAATGGCAAACTTGTTCATGCATTTGTTATGGGTAGACTTGACTAATGCAATAGCATTTTTGCTGGGTTACCAAATAGCTCTATTAAACACTTACAAAGAGTTCAGAATGCAGCTGCATGAATGAGAAATCACATTACTCCAACACTGGCTGCCTGTATCATTCAGAATTGGATTCAAGATCATCTTATTAGTTAGACATGACGTGAACAGTCTCTGGATCGGCAGAACTGACGCGAAGAAGCACTGGCTTGGTAGGTTGCATGGATGGCCGAGACACTGGGGCGGTGTCGGCAGGGTGAGGCGCTGGGGCGGCGCCGGCAGGGCGGGGCGCTGGGGTGGTGCTGGCAGGACGTGCGCTGGAGCGGCGCCAGAAGGGTGAGGCGCTTGGGGATGGCCTCCAGGCCCTGTGGGATCGAAGACGCCTTCCTCCTCCTCAGGCGGTGGTGCTGCAGCCTCTTTGGCCACCACTGGCGGTGCAACAGGGAGAGTGGACAGCTCTGGGACAACCAATGTCGGGTCCTCCCGGACCACCGAACTTGAGACCCCCGAAGTCGGGTCCTCCCAGACCACCGGACTTGAGACCCCCGAAGTCGGGTCCTTCCGGACCACCGGACTTGAGACCCCAGAAGTCGGGTCCTCCCGGACCACCGGACTTGAGACCCCCGAAGTTGGGTCCACCCGGACCACCGGACTTGAGACCCCCAAAGTTGGGTCCTCCTGGACCACTGGACTTGGAACCGCCGAAGTCTGGTCCTCCTGGACCACCAGCCTTGGGCCCACCGAAGTCGGGTCCTCCGGGACAACAGCGGGCTGCTCGGGGACGGCCTCCGGAACGATAGTGGGCTGCTCGGGGACGGCCTCCGGGACGACAGCGGACTGCTCGGGGACGTCCACCGTCCCTGCTTCCTCCTCTTCCTCCGTTTATGATGGCGAGGCGGTGGCATCAAGATTACCGCCTCTGGGGGCGCTGCAGCGTCTTTGGCCGCCTCTGGGGGTGCTACAGTCTCTTGCAAGGGCATGGTGGCCATTTTGCCTGGAGAGACGGGCGTAGCTGGTGTTGCCCATTGGCTACGATGATGTAGATATGTAGTGAAACCACAAAAGTCCAGGATTTCAAGCCCCTTCATCTCCCACCGAGGCAATGGGTCATCAAGGCAGTTATTAAAAAGATCCTTCAGTGCTGCATCATTATAACCCATGCCTCTCAAGAGAGTCCAAAATGCCTGAGACAGACAACCCACCGTCTGGCCCTGCTGACGTAGGGTCGCTAAATTACAGAATCGTCCCCTCCTCTCCTTCTCAGTGATTGGGGGAAGGATACGAAAACCTGTACTGCTGGATCTATACATCTGGATGGAGTCCTTCTGTCACGAGATGCACACAAAAAAGGTAAGATCCATGTGCAGTTTAATGGGGTAATCCATAATCATAAACCAGCCAGGCAAAGGGTCATTATCCATAAAAAGACAGTCCAAAAACAAGAAACAAAACAGGAATGGAACTCAGAAGTGCAATCTGACATCAAACATCCCTGAGTTGTGGAGCATGCGTGGCTGCTTCAAGGGTCTCAGAGGGGCTAATGAGGCGCCCTGCCTTCCAGTGTGCTGGACACACTCACAGAGTATCGTGCACCTTACATGAGGCACCTTTATGCTCTGAAACGGGGAGTGTTTGTGAAATGGTGCCGTGATAATGATATCGACCCGGCGAGCTGTCCCGTGTCGGATGTTTTACATTTCCTGCAGCACAGGTTGGATAACGGGAGCCTCCAGTCCACGCTAAAAGTCTTTGTGCCCGCTATTGCCTCGTTTTTTCCCGGTTAACGTTCAATTGCTCAGAAAGCATGTGCTGGTGGTCAGATTTCTCAGGGGGTCGAGGAGACTACAACAAGTGCTTGTATTCAGTTACATACTGTGCGTGTGCTTAGACCTTTATTTTATTTTAAACTGTGGTAAAATAAGATGCTTTATAAGAGGAATAAAAATCAATCATACATACTTTGCCAGTTTCTCTTCAAGCCGAGATTGCACACGCACCAAATAACCATCAATCTGGGTCTATAACAAATTAAAAAAGCTTAGAAAATAAAATGAAGAACACTAAAACCAGTAACAGCAAGAGCATAGAAGTTTATTAATGTGAAACACATTCTTACTTTGTTCCTCTCATACAGTAGCGGTGTGCAGAACAAGATGATATCAGCTGCCAAAAAAAAGAAGAACATTTTACAGTCACTGTTTAGTTATGAAGGGTGGGTTATTTCATTGGGGGATAAAAAAAATCAACATTATATTTTATGCATACATTTTGTACCTTTTCCTTAAAGTACTGCATCATATTAAAGGAATTCATCATCGTATTTGCACTGTGCCTTCTGTACTGTATGTTATGTGAATTTACTTTAACCACCAATATACTTATATTTGATCATTCTTTTGACTGTTATTATTTATTTACGAAGACAGGCTTACCTAGAATTAAAATTGTGATACCATTGAAGACGGCCCCCACACATGTCAGAAACCACATCACAACTGCAAGCTGCAGATAAACACAGCAGGTCAGTCACTTTTTACTGTGAAACGATTCGGTTACTAATTTAACATTCTATATTACGTGCACAGGGCTGACTAGTAACAAAGAATTGAATTGAAGTATGAATGATTTTCTTAGCAAACACTTTTCTTTTAAAGGGCCCCTACATTATGGTTATTTACATGATCTTCACAGTTTTATGGGGTCTCCTAGAATATGTTTACAAAAAGCACAGTCTGTTGTGATTGGTCAACAGGCCCCACTCTGTTGTGATTGGTCAGCCGGCCCCAGTCTGCTGTGATTGGTCAGCCGGCCCCAGTCTGCTGTGATTGGTCAAAAGGCACCAGTCTGCTGTGATTGGTCAACAGGCCCCAGTCTGCTGTGATTGGTCAGCCAGCCCCAGTCTGCTGTGATTGGTCAGCCGGCCCCAGTCTGCTGTGATTGGTCAGCCGGCCCCAGTCTGCTGTGATTGGTCAACAGGCCCCAGTCTGTTGTGATTGGTCAGCCGGCCCCAGTCTGCTGTGATTGGCCAGCCAGCCCCAGTCTGTTGTGATTGGTCAGCCAGCCCCAGTCTGCTGTGATTGGTCAGCCGGCCCCAGTCTGCTGTGATTGGTCAGCCGGCCCCAGTCTGCTGTGATTGGCCAGCCAGCCCCAGTCTGCTGTGATTGGTCAGCCAGCCCCAGTCTGCTGTGATTGGTCAGCCGGCCCCAGTCTGCTGTGATTGGTCAGCCGGCCCCAGTCTGCTGTGATTGGTCAACAGGCCCCAGTCTGTTGTGATTGGTCAGCCGGCCCCAGTCTGCTGTGATTGGTCAGCCGGCCCCAGTCTGTTGTGATTGGTCAACAGGTCCCAGTCTGCTGTGATTGGTCAGCCGGCTCCAGTCTGCTGTGATGGGTCAGACGGCCCCAGTCTGCTGTGATTGGTCAGCCGGCCCCAGTCTGCTGTGATTGGCCAGCCGGCCCCAGTCTGCTGTGATTGGTCAGCCTGCCCCAGTGTGCTGTGATTGGTCAGCCGGCCCCAGTCTGCTGTGATTGGTTAGCCGGCCCCAGTCTGCTGTGATTGGTCAGCTGGCCCCAGTCTGCTGTGATTAGTTAGCCAGCCCCAGTCTGCTGTGATTGCGGCCCCAGTCTGTTGTGATTGGTCAGCCGGCCCCAGTCTGCTGTGATTGGTCAGCCGGCCCCAGTCTGTTGTGATTGGTCAACAGGTTCCAGTCTGCTGTGATTGGTCAGCCGGCTCCAGTCTGCTGTGATGGGTCAGACGGCCCCAGTCTGCTGTGATTGGTCAGCCGGCCCCAGTCTGCTGTGATTGGCCAGCCGGCCCCAGTCTGCTGTGATTGGTCAGCCTGCCCCAGTGTGCTGTGATTGGTCAGCCGGCCCCAGTCTGCTGTGATTGGTTAGCCGGCCCCAGTCTGCTGTGATTGGTCAGCTGGCCCCAGTCTGCTGTGATTAGTTAGCCAGCCCCAGCCCCAGTCTGTTGTGATTGGTCAGCCGGCCGGCCCCAGTCTGCTTTGATTGGTCAGCCGGCCCCAGTCTGCTGTGATTGGTCAGCCGGCCCCAGTCTGCTGTGATTGGTCACCCGGCCCCAGTCTGCTGTGATTGGTCAACAGGCCCCAGTCTGCTGTGATTGGTCAACAGGCCTCAGTCTGTTGTGATTGGTCAGCCGGCCCCAGTCTGCTGTGATTGGTTGGCCAGGCCCCAGTCTGTTGTGATTGGTCAGCCGGCCCCAGTCTGCTGTGATTGGTCAGCCGGCCCCAGTCTGCTGTGATTGGTCAGCCGGCCCCAGTCTGCTTTGATTGGTCAGCCGGCCCCAGTCTGCTGTGATTGGTCGGCCAGGCCCCAGTCTGCTGTGATTGGTCAGCCGGCCCCAGTCTGCTGTGATTGGTCAGCCGGCCCCAGTCTGCTGTGATTGGTCAGCCGGCCCCAGTCTGCTGTGATTGGTCAGCCGGCCCCAGTCTGCTGTGATTGGTCAGCCGGCCCCAGTCTGCTGTGATTGGTCAGCCGGCCCCAGTCTGCTGTGATTGGTTAGCCGGCCCCAGTCTGCTGTGATTGGTCAGCCGGCCCCAGTCTGTTGTGATTGGTCAGCCAGCCCCAGTCTGCTGTGATTGGTCAGCCGGCCCCAGTCTGCTGTGATTGGTCAGCCGGCCCCAGTCTGTTGTGATGGGTCAACAGGCCTCAGTCTGCTGTGATTGGTCAGCCGACCCCAGTCTGCTGTGATTGGTTAGCCAGGCCCCAGTCTGCTGTGATTGGTCAGCTGGCCCCAGTCTGCTGTGATTGGTCAGCCGGCCCCAGTCTGCTGTGATTGGTCAGCCGGCCCCAGTCTGCTGTGATTGGTTAGCCGGCCCCAGTCTGTTGTGATGGGTCAACAGGCCTCAGTCTGCTGTGATTGGTCAGCCGACCCCAGTCTGCTGTGATTGGTTAGCCAGGCCCCAGTCTGTTGTGATTGGTCAGCCGGCCCCAGTCTGCTGTGATTGGTTAGCCAGGCCCCAGTCTGCTGTGATTGGTTAGCCAGGCCCCAGTCTGCTGTGATGGGTCAACAGGCCTCAGTCTGCTGTGATTGGTCAGCCGGCCCCAGTCTGCTGTGATTGGTTAGCCAGGCCCCAGTCTGTTGTGATTGGTCGACTGCTTAGAGCATGTGTCGGAAATGTAACACCTCTTAATGACCGTTGAGTCTCAGATCCGGCAGCTTCCTGTAAACACAACTGTTAATACGCTATATGGCATCAGTGTTGCTGTATCAGTTTGAGTCTGAGTCCAATAATGACAGTGATTTCCCTGGCTTATAACTGCTTTTGTTTGAGGGCGAGCCAAATTAGCCAGCAGGCAGCCTTATGCAAGTGTGTTATATGTTGAAAAAGTAAAATAAAGTCAGGAGAGCAGGCGTTTTCTGGAGAGATTCACTCTCTTTGCTATGGACTTTGTGCTTTGTACAGTAACTTTAACAGATTGTTTACATGCCAAACAGGAATATTGCACATTCAATTATTGTTAAAATTAAAAAAGCATAATAGATCCCCTTAAAATAAAGAACTGTTGAAAACACTGATATGAATTTAGCTGTGAATTATTGTAGATAAATAGACATACCTTCAGTGAATCCACCACATCTTCTACAAGCACAAGTCTTCTTGTCTGTATGAGAGCAGTGTTTAATTTCACCAAAAATATGTCCATGTACCTGCGGGCTGTGTCCGGTGAAATGCGGATATCTCTTTCCATCAGAACTCTGTGGATGTACAAAGATCTCATATAACTTTTTTATCAAAGTCTTGTCATTTCAAGAAACATTCAACCAGTCGAGCACAAAAGCAGCATCGCACCAAGAAACAGCATCTAGGAAGAAAAGCTCTGAATGGAGATTTATAAAATCCAACAAATGCATACATACTTAAAAGGGTGTCCTTCGTCGGACTTCTGTACAGCGTGCACGACTGACTTGTAGACTCTGAAAGTGATGGTGACACAGAGCAGGGCCAGGAACAGGTAGGACACAACACTGATAATACTGAACCTGGCTAGAGATATGAGCACCAGCATCGAGCCACCAAACACTAGCACTGACTTCTTTGGCTTCTGCCAATACACCAATTCCTGCACTGCAGAGAGATATGGATGTTTAAAGCATGGCAAGAGGCCCTCGTGGTCCTTTTCATTGGTCCAATCCTGGACTAGAGAGAGAGAGAGAGAGAGAGAGAGAGAGAGAGAGAGAGAGAGAGAGAGAGAGAGAGAGAGAGAGAGAGAGAGAGAGAGAGAGAGAGAGAGAGAGAGAGAGAGAGAGAGAGAGTTTGGAAAAGTGAGTACTTCAACCTCTCAAATGTGAGTTTAACCTCTTGGCAAAATCCATGGGTGTTGCAATTCACTTATTAAACAGTAGGTTTATTGCAGTGGCATATGTGGTGATGTGAAATGAGAAAATAAAGATCCTCCCTCTGTTTAAGATGTTTTAATATCAAATATCATGTTCCAGTTGAATTTGATGTTGAGTTTCCAAGTACTAGCAAGCTATACTATAATATTTTGGTGTGTTTATATTAAATTCATCCTCTACTATATATATTATTTTTGTAGGTTGTTTCAAGCATCTGGGAGACATTTAGTTCCTGTTTCCCTGATCTGTTTAGTTTCTTTAGTTTCCATGGTTATTGATTTAATTACGCAGCTGTCACTACAGTTTTGTTAATTATCTAGTTCTGTGTATTCAAGCCCTTTGTTCAGTGTTCAGTCTTGTCTTTAGTTTACATGAATGTGTGATATATTCCCTGTGTTTTCTAAGTGTTCTAAGTGTATTTAAAGCCTGTTCTTGCTCTGTTCTCCATCATTCGCGCTCTTCATTAATACAACCATACTTGACAGAAGACTGAACCCAGAAAGAATTTGAATATGGACTTTCCTGCTGTCTGTTTGCTCTGTTTGGAGCAAGAGCAAGACTAGACTACAGATCCCTCAAAGACTACATGTGTGACTCTTTACAGCTGGCATGCCTCACCCGTTTCCCTGATCACTCCCTGTGCGTGCTTTTCCTGACCAGCCTGAACGAGCATACAAAGGCTACGTTCAGACTGTCAGTCCAAATCCGATTTTTGTGTATATCCGATTGAAATCTAATCAGATTTAGCAAGTGTGAACGGCAAAAAATCCCATAAAATGTGATTTTTTCAAATCCGTTTCAATCTACATCCATATGTGGTTTGAAATCCTATTCTAAATCGCATTTCTGGAAATCCGTTTCAGCCTGACCACTCTGATCAGATTTCGCGTGGTTTATGTGACTCCACGTAAAATGTAAACGTCAGACGTTGCTATAGGAAACAAGTCGCAGCCGATTTTCCTACCAACGCAACGTCATTAGCCATAGAAACCAATGCAGATATTCCAGAAGCTGCATGAACACACAAATCGGATCTGAACAGTTGCGAAACACAGTGTGGACATCAATAATCTTAGATCAGATTCCAATCGGATACACAAATAATTGGATTTGGACTGACAGTGTAAACGTAGTCAAAGCACGCCTGCCCGGCAGTGTTGTTTTTGGCAGCCCTTTTAGTTTTAGTCGCAGTCTTAGTCTTTTGGACGAAAATGCTTTTTAGTTTTAGTCACATTTTAGTCACTTAAAAACTTCATAGTTTTAGTCAAGTTTTAGTCGACGAAAACAAAAAAAGGTTTTAGTCAAGTTTTAGTTGCCGAAAACGCAAAAAGGTTTTAAACAAGTTTTAGTCAATTTTAGTAAAAAAAAAAAAAAAAAGTCTTTAAAAAATAGAGAAAATAAAATGCGGCTGTGTCAAAATTGGTATCAAGTTCAAAAATAGAAAGAAATAAAGGTGCCACTTTGCAATCTGTTAAAAAAAGAAAATAATAGAAATCCATTTGGCAAGACAGGTCTATTTATCCCTGCATTAGTGGCTGCAATGAGCCTGTTTTGAATTGCACAATTTCTCAAAAGTCATGCACAATGTTCAGCTGAGATCTGTACTTTGTTTTCAGTGAAACTGAAACAGCTGAAAAGCCCATCTCACAGAGATATGATGTGGCAAAGAGAAGAAGAATGCACACAGCTCTCTGCCTTTAGCCTACTTAAAAACGTGATATATATATATATTTTTAAATAGATAAAATAGACATAACATACTGTGTTTGATATGGGATTAAAATGATGGGTAGTGTATGGGCAGTGTATAAGATATAAACTAATGATTAATTACTTTAATATTCCTTTGTTCCGATCAGAGCATGTGAGCGGAGAGCGCATTTCTGAATATCCCTCCGCTCGCTCATTCAGCTCAGGGTCGCGCGCTCAACACAGAATGGCCTGCTGGTTCGAGAATATGTGGAATAAGGGCTGCCTCCGACTAAAGTTTTTATTCTAGTCGACTAGTAGTTGTTCATTTAAGACATTAGTGGACAAATCGCCCTTTTATATTAATTTAATTACTTAAATAGGCTCTAGCCTACGGGATAGAGCGTTACAGCCGCACTCAAGCGCACGACCGCACGCTTAAGCTTGCCACAAAGAACCGGCAAAAGTAATGATTATGAATGTGTAAAAAAATAGCAAGGAGACATTTAATTGTTTATTAATAAACGGGTGTTTTCGGTGTCGCTGCAAAGATGAATTTGACGGTGCGGACTCGCCATGAACGAATAAAGATAAAAAGGCATAAAACGGAAAATTTCCTCCCGTTTTGGAGGAGACCTGTCACGCAGTGGGGCGCGCCCCACACCTTGAGAACCGCTGGATTATACTGAAACTGAAAGTATGTCCATAAATCATCTCGTCGTTTCCGAACACCAAGCCCGTTTATTGGTCCTTCGAATATGTGTGGTGAGTGACTAGCCGCAGCCGCAGGTGTGTTGTTGTGTGGAATCTGGTGCGCGCGCATGGGTACCCAAAACAATGATAGGAAGCGGCAGCATTGCTGATACTTTTTTAGCTCAAAGCAGACAGATTCCACGCAAAATAGGCAGAAATGACATGCATTGCGAACGTCAGACTTATAGTCATTTTCGTTCCGTCTCGTCTTGTCAACGAAAACTCGAAAACGTCTCGTCATGTTTTAGTCACCTTAGAGCCATTTTTAGCTAGTCATCGTCGCGTTATCGTCATAAAAAAAAAGTGCGTCAACGAAATCATTTCGTTATCGTCATCGTTGACGAAAACAACATTGCTGCCCGGTGATGTTCCTTGGGGGACTTTCGCAGTATTTGTGGGTGTTGGTGAACTGTGGATCACTGTTCACTCTCGGCCCCCGCTGAGGAGGACATCATCAGCCCCACTCTGGACCCAGAGCCCAACCACGTCTCTAACGGATGAAATTCCTGAGCCCACCGCAGACGAAGGCCCGAGCCTGCCTCCATGCCTACGCCTGAGCTGACACCAGTGCACATCATCGCCACGGAGCCTGAGCGCAGCAACAGCTCTGACCAGGTGCAAGAGCCGGCAACATCTTCCGTCCCAGTGGGTGTGCTCGTGGAGTAAGAAGGTATGGAGGGAACCCCCGCCCACACTCCTGCCACTGAGGGTGAGCTGCGTCTGGCCTCTGGGAATTGTTTTGAGGAATTGGAATTGGAATTCCCATATATTTCCCGTCACGGCTGGTCCCGCCCAGCTACAAGTCTCCTGCATCTCTGATGATCCCACCCAGCCTCCCTCTCCCACCCGCTGTACCAAAGCAAGCCAGTCCTTTGGCCCTGCCACTGCTGTTTCCCTTCAGTTCCTCGGCTCCACCTCTGTGCCATGCGGATGCGTCTCTGGTCTTCCGGTCTCCTTGGCAGGAGGGTCCCCTGTCCCCTCCTCGGGTTGCCGAGTCTGTCACTCCTCCTCAGCCCTTCAACAAGTAGGCTCCACCTTGGCTACTCCTTCCCTCGGCTCCGTCTGGGACTGTCGTCCTTACAGCTCCACCAGGTTTGGTCAGTCATCACTCTGACCATGCCATGGACTTCCAGGCCTTCTGCTGCACCACATCCCTCCACCCCTTTGGCTCCGTCGGGCTCCACCTGGGTACTCGGTCCCATTGGCTGTGCCTCAGACCTCCGGCACCCTGGCTCATTCTCCTCAGCTCCACCTGGGTCTCCAACTCTCCTGGCTTGGCCGCTGGTGGTCAGACTTCTGAATCCATCCTGGCTCCTCCCACCATCGGTTCTGCCGTGGGTCTGCATCCTGACTGTGCTCTGGGTCATCTGTGGCTGGATCCCAAATGGCACACATGTGGACTCATGGTCTCGTGGCCTTTGCTCGCCAAGTGTACGAGTCCGTAGGGTGTCCCATTCGGCATTTCAGCGCTTAGAAGTGTGCTCGTGAGTAATGTCATGGTCATGTTCAGTGTTCAGTCTTGTCTTAAATTTACATGGTTGTGAAATATATTTCCTGTGTTTTCCTTAGTTTTCTAAGTATAGACAATAAAGTCTGTTGTTGTTCATTGTCCGTGCCCTTCAATACTGCAACCATACGTGACCAGGGGTTCTCAACTCTGGCCCTCGAGATCCACTGCCTCCACAAACTCACCTGTCTGTAGCTTTCTAGTAATGCTGTTGACCTTGGTTAGCTTGTTCAGGTGAGTTTGATTAGGGTTGGAGCCTGTTTTTGACACTTGCTATTTTACACTTTGGGTATTTCCATCATGAGTTTCCAAATGTGATGCTTTTCTAACAGTCATGTATGACGGACACTTTTTGACTGCCTTTCCTTCAATGTCCAGTTCATAAGCATAGTACACATTTGTTTTGCTTTTAAGTATAAGCCTTTTAATTCATTTTGAGCCTGTCACATTCAAGTGCTTTGCTGTCAGAAAGAATATGGATCATGGAGGATGCCAGGTTTATTCTTGCCTATTTCTTAGGAAAATCATTGAAGCAAAAATGTATTGAAGATATTTAATTTTGAATAAAATGTAGCGTTTCATTTGTTGAAAACCATATTAACATTCACCTCTCTATCTAGATCAGGGGTGTTTACTGGAATATTTATTTCTGATATTCATTTTAATTTAATTGTTTTTTAATTTAATTGTTTACATACAAATAATTTCCCCCTGCTTTAAAGGCACTTTTATAAATCCAGGACAATACATCTTGTCTACATCAGTCAGAAACCTTGGTCCAAATGGAGAAATGAGAATTATATGTTTCATAGTTTCATCTATGTCTGTTGCAACGGGGCACTATACTGTATTAACTATACCTGAACTGTGTTTACATGTACCTGGATCTGTTCTTTCATATGTGGAAACGGTCCCCCAAAATTGTCTAAATACCCTCGTAAACACAGTCAGTTGTGTCTTAAGTGAACGTAAACAGTTGAGAAAAAACACATGTATCTGTATATTGGATCCGTGCATTCAGTCTTAAAGTGACAGTGGCCTAATATTTCGCTGCTGTCTTTGTGTAAGTGTTAATCTGAGAACAGAAGAAAAAGAAAATCACTCATTGTTTTTGACTAAACAACTTTTGTATTTTTAATAAGGATTCATATATATTTTATTTATGCAGTGTTATTTTACAGTGACTTGAATTTCTGAACTTTGTTCAGTTGTGTTTATTTGTGCTATTGCTAATTTGCTTACTTGTTCTTACTGTATTACTGAGTGTATTGTTTTGAATAATGTTTGAAATGTATATTAGTTTAGTTTATTTATATCTAGTTTATTCGTTTGTTGTTCTGGCTGCTGATTTTTGATCATGGTATTCAGCTGCAACAGAATGTTTTGCCAAAACAAAAAATAAATATGTTTGATATCTAAATGTTTGACCTATTTGTATTTTTTTTTTAAATCAGGGAATCAATAATAATTGTAATCAATAAGCAGAATCGGAATTGGAATCGGAAACCCTAAACCTAAAACTCAAATAATACCCCATAGTGCATTTGAAGTGTGCTATTTGGGATAGGGCCATGGTCCTAAACCTCACCCACTACGTAGGCACACTTAAAATCATGCCACAAGGAAACTATAATAAGCATCTTTAATTGTTATATCAGTAATATCAGATCTACTGATAAATGATGCCGTCTGGTGGGTGAATCAAGAATTGCATGCAAAACCACCATTACAGCTGTTCTGATTCCTGTCTTGTGTTCCCCTTGTCTTGTGTGGACTTTTGTTATTTCCTGTTTTGTGCCATGTTTTGAAGTCCTTTGTAGTTTTTCTTGTTTATTAGTCTTCCCAGGTGTCTCTGATTAGCCACACCCCCTTGTTATCTTGTTTAGCTTGTTTGCCGTTGTATTTAAGCCCTTTGTCTAGTTCAGTCTTGGTGAGTTCTTGATATTGTAATGTTGGTTGTTCTGTTCCCAAGTCTTGTTCCTGAGCCTATGTCTGAATTTGAGAAGTTTTGAGTTTATTTAATTAAAGTGTGCTGCACGTGGATCCTGCTTTCTCCTATGATTCAACCACATCATTACAGAAGAACTCACCAAAATAAATCCAGCAATTTGACTTTGATGGACTCTGTATGCCTCATGATTTTTTTTAGAGGGGGGCTATCTGAGCCGCTCGGTTCAACCATGCCTCTACACAATCCTCATTGGACTTTTTATATTGTTATGTATAATACAAAAATTTTATATTGACTTGGCCCTGCAACTGAGCGGCTCAACTTTTACTGTGGGTTTGGTGGACGAGGAGCCCCGCAACCCCACAGTACCCGCCAAGTCCTACACGTCGTGCCCGCCGCACAAGAGACTAATCCTGAGCCGGTGTCTGTTCTGCGGAGGGACAGTAGGTCCCTGAATGGGATCATGGAGGCCACGCCGCCATGGCCACCCTGGCCGCCCGAAAGGTCCTCTCTGCCCTGGCCGCTCGAAGGGTCGTCTCCGCCCTGGCCTCCCGAAAAGTCCTGGCCACCCGAAGGGTCGTCTCCGCCCAGGCCCCCTAAACTGTCTGGTCCGCCCTGGCCCCCTAAACTGTTTGGTCCGCCCTGGACCTCTAAACTGTCTGGTCCGCCCTGGCCCCCTAAACTGTCTGGTCCGCCCTGGCACCCTAAACTGTCTGGTCCGCCCTGGCCCCCTAAACTATCTGGTCCACCCTGGCCCACCAAACTGTCTGGTCCGCCCTGGCCCCCTAAACTGTCTGTCTGGTCCGCCCGGAACCGCTGAACTGTCTGGTCCGCCCTGGCACCCTAAACTGTCTGGTCCGCCCTGGCCCCCTAAACTATCTGGTCCACCCTGGCCCACCAAACTGTCTGGTCCGCCCTGGCTCCCTAAACTGTCTGTCTGGTCCGCCCTGGCCCCCTGAACTGTTTAGTCCGCCCGGGCCCCCTGAACTGTCTGGTCCGCCCTGGCCCCCTGAACTCTCTGGCCCGCCCGGGCCCGCTGAACTGTCTGGTCCGCCCTGGCCCCCTGAAATGTCTGGTCCGCCCTGGCCCCCTGAACTGTCTGGTCCGCCCTTGCCCCCTGAACTGTCTGGTCAGCCCTGGCCCCCTGAACTGTCTGGTCAGCCCTGGCCCCCTGAACTGTCTGGTCCGCCCTGGCCCCCTAAACTGTCTGGTCAGCCCTGGCCCCCTAAACTGTCTGGTCAGCCCTGGCCCCCTGAACTGTCTGGTCCGCCCTGGCCCCCTAAACTGTCTGGTCAGCCCTGGCCCCCTAAACTGTCTGGTCCGCCCTGGCCACCTCAACTGTCTGGTCCGCCCTGGCCCCCTGAACTGTCTGGTCCGCCCTGGCCCCCTGAACTGTCTGGTCCGCCCTGGCCCCCTGAACTATCTGGTCTGCCCTGGCCCCCTGAACTGTCTGGTCCGCCCTGGCCCCCTGAACTGTCTGGTCTGCCCTGGCCCCCTGAACTGTCTGGTCAGCCCTGGCCCCCTGAACTGTCGTGCCCGCCCTGGCCCCCTAAACTGTCTGGTCAGCCCTGGCCCCCTGAACTGTCTGGCCCGCCCTGGCCCCCTAAACTGTCTGGTCAGCCCTGGCCCCCTAAACTGTCTGGTCAGCCCTGGCCCCCTGAACTGTCTGGTCCGCCCTGGCCCCCTGAGCTGTCTGGTCAGCCCTGGCCCCCTGAACTGTCTGGCCCGCCCTGGCCCCCTAAACTGTCTGGTCAGCCCTGGCCCCCTAAACTGTCTGGTCCGCCCTGGCCCCCTAAACTGTCTGGTCAGCCCTGGCCCCCTAAACTGTCTGGTCCGCCCTGGCCCCCTGAACTGTCTGGTCAGCCCTGGCCCCCTAAACTGTCTGGTCCGCCCTGGCCCCCTGAACTGTCTGGCCCGCCCTGGCCCCCTAAACTGTCTGGTCAGCCCTGGCCCCCTAAACTGTCTGGTCAGCCCTGGCTCCCTGAACTGTCTGGCCCGCCCTGGCCCCCTAAACTGTCTGGTCAGCCCTGGCCCCCTAAACTGTCTGGTCAGCCCTGGCCCCCTAAACTGTCTGGTCAGCCCTGGCCCCCTGAACTGTCTGGCCCGCCCTGGCCCCCTTAACTGTCTGGTCAGCCCTGGCCCCCTAAACTGTGTGGTCCGCCCTGGCCCCCTGAACTGTCTGGTCCGCCCTGGCCCCCTAAACTGTCTGGTCAGCCCTAGCCCCCTGAACTGTCTGGCCCGCCCTGGCCCCCTAAACTGTCTGGTCAGCCCTGGCCCCCTAAACTGTCTGGTCCGCCCTGGGCCCCTAAACTGTCTGGTCAGCCCTGGCTCCCTGAACTGTCTGGCCCGCCCTGGCCCCCTAAACTGTCTGGTCAGCCCTGGCCCCCTAAACTGTCTGGTCCGCCCTGGCCCCCTAAACTGTCTGGTAAGCCCTGGCCCCATCAACTGTCTGGCCCGCCCTGGCCCCCTAAACTGTCTGGTCAGCCCTGGCCCCCTGAACTGTCTGGTCAGCCCTGGCCCCCTGAACTGTCTGGTCAGCCCTGGCCCCCTGAACTGTCTGGCCCGCCCTGGCCCCCAGAACTGTCTGGTCCGCCCTGGCCCCCTGAACTGTCTGGTCCGCCCTGGCCCCCTGAACTGTCTGGTCCGCCCTGGCCCCCTGAACTGTCTGGTCCGCCCTGGCCCCCTGAACTGTCTGGTCCACCCTGGCCCCCTGAACTGTCTGGTCCGCCCTGGCCCCCTGAACTGTCTGGTCAGCCCTGGCCCCCTAAACTGTCTGGTCAGCCCTGGCCCCCTGAACTGTCTGGTCAGCCCTGGCCCCCTGAACTGTCTGGTCCGCCCTGGCCCCCTAAACTGTCTGGTCAGCCCTGGCCCCCTAAACTGTCTGGTCCGCCCTGGCCCCCTGAACTGTCTGGTCCGCCCTGGCCCCCTAAACTGTCTGGTCAGCCCTGGCCACCTGAACTGTCTGGCCCGCCCTGGCCCCCTAAACTGTCTGGTCAGCCCTGGCCCCCTGAACTGTCTGGCCCGCCCTGGCCCCCTAAACTGTCTGGTCAGCCCTGGCCCCCTTAACTGTCTGGTCAGCCCTGGCCCCCTAAACTGTCTGGTCCGCCCTGGCCCCCTAAACTGTGTGGTCCGCCCTGGCCCCCTAAACTGACTGGTCCTCCCTGGCCCCCTAAACTGGCCCCCTAAACTGTCTGGTCAGCCCTGGCCCCCTAAACTGTCTGGTCCGCCCTGGCCCCCTAAACTGTCTGGTCCGCCCTGGCCCCCTAAACTGTCTGGTCAGCCCTGGCCCCCTAAACTGTCTGGTCAGCCCTGGCCCCCTAAACTGTCTGGTCCGCCCTGGCCCCCTAAACTGTCTGGTCAGCCCTGGCTCCCTGAACTGTCTGGCCCGCCCTGACCCCCTAAACTGTCTGGTCAGCCCTGGCCCCCTAAACTGTCTGGTCCGCCCTGGCCCCCTAAACTGTTTGGTCAGCCCTGGCCCCCTGAACTGTCTGGCCCGCCCTGGCCCCCTAAGCTGTTTGGTCAGCCCTTGCCCCCTAAACTGTCTGGTCAGCCCTGGCCCCCTGAACTGTCTGGTCAGCCCTGGCCCCCTGAACTGTCTGGTCAGCCCTGGCCCCCTGAACTGTCTGGCCCGCCCTGGCCCCCTGAACTGTCTGGTCAGCCCTGGCCCCATCAACTGTCTGGCCCGCCCTGGCCCCCTGAACTGTCTGGCCCGCCCTGGCCCCCTAAACTGTCTGGTCAGCCCTGGCCCCCTAAACTGTGTGGTCCGCCCTGGCCCCCTGAACTGTCTGGTCCGCCCTGGCCCCCTAAACTGTCTGGTCGGCCCTAGCCCCCTGAACTGTCTGGCCCGCCCTGGCCCCCTAAACTGTCTGGTCAGCCCTGGCCCCCTAAACTGTCTGGTCCGCCCTGGCCCCCTAAACTGTCTGGTCAGCCCTGGCTCCCTGAACTGTCTGGCCCGCCCTGGCCCCCTAAACTGTCTGGTCAGCCCTGGCCCCCTAAACTGTCAGGTCCGCCCTGGCCCCCTAAACTGTCTGGTCAGCCCTGGCCCCATCAACTGTCTGGCCCGCCCTGGCCCCCTAAACTGTTTGGTCAGCCCTGGCCCCCTGAACTGTCTGGCCCGCCCTGGCCCCCTAAACTGTTTGGTCAGCCCTGGCCCCCTAAACTGTCTGGTCAGCCCTGGCCCCCTGAACTGTCTGGTCAGCCCTGGCCCCCTGAACTGTCTGGTCAGCCCTGGCCCCCTGAACTGTCTGGCCCGCCCTGGCCCCCTGAACTGTCTGGTCCGCCCTGGCCCCCTGAACTGTCTGGTCCGCCCTGGCCCCCTGAACTGTCTGGTCCGCCCTGGCCCCCTGAACTGTCTGGTCCACCCTGGCCCCCTGAACTGTCTGGTCCGCCCTGGCCCCCTGAACCGTCTGGTCAGCCCTGGCCCCCTAAACTGTCTGGTCAGCCCTGGCCCCCTGAACTGTCTGGTCAGCCCTGGCCCCCTGAACTGTCTGGTCCGCCCTGGCCCCCTAAACTGTCTGGTCAGCCCTGGCCCCCTAAACTGTCTGGTCCGCCCTGGCCCCCTGAACTGTCTGGTCCGCCCTGGCCCCCTAAACTATCTGGTCAGCCCTGGCCCCCTGAACTGTCTGGCCCGCCCTGGCCCCCTAAACTGTCTGGTCAGCCCTGGCCCCCTGAACTGTCTGGCCCGCCCTGGCCCCCTGAACTGTCTGGTCAGCCCTGGCCCCCTGAACTGTCTGGTCCGCCCTGGCCCCCTAAACTGTCTGGTCAGCCCTGGCCCCCTAAACTGTCTGGTCCGCCCTGGCCCCCTGAACTGTCTGGTCCGCCCTGGCCCCCTAAACTGTCTGGTCAGCCCTGGCCCCCTGAACTGTCTGGCCCGCCCTGGCCCCCTAAACTGTCTGGTCAGCCCTGGCCCCCTGAACTGTCTGGCCCGCCCTGGCCCCCTAAACTGTCTGGTCAGCCCTGGCCCCCTTAACTGTCTGGTCAGCCCTGGCCCCCTAAACTGTCTGGTCCGCCCTGGCCCCCTAAACTGTGTGGTCCGCCCTGGCCCCCTAAACTGACTGGTCCTCCCTGGCCCCCTAAACTGGCCCCCTAAACTGTCTGGTCAGCCCTGGCCCCCTAAACTGTCTGGTCCGCCCTGGCCCCCTAAACTGTCTGGTCCGCCCTGGCCCCCTAAACTGTCTGGTCAGCCCTGGCCCCCTAAACTGTCTGGTCAGCCCTGGCCCCCTAAACTGTCTGGTCCGCCCTGGCCCCCTAAACTGTCTGGTCAGCCCTGGCTCCCTGAACTGTCTGGCCCGCCCTGACCCCCTAAACTGTCTGGTCAGCCCTGGCCCCCTAAACTGTCTGGTCCGCCCTGGCCCCCTAAACTGTTTGGTCAGCCCTGGCCCCCTGAACTGTCTGGCCCGCCCTGGCCCCCTAAGCTGTTTGGTCAGCCCTTGCCCCCTAAACTGTCTGGTCAGCCCTGGCCCCCTGAACTGTCTGGTCAGCCCTGGCCCCCTGAACTGTCTGATCAGCCCTGGCCCCCTGAACTGTCTGGCCCGCCCTGGCCCCCTGAACTGTCTGGTCCGCCCTGGCCCACTGAACTCTCTGGTCCGCCCTGGCCCCCTGAACTGTCTGGTCCGCCCTGGCCCCCTGAACTGTCTGGTCCACCCTGGCCCCCTGAACTGTCTGGTCCGCCCTGGCCCCCTGAACTGTCTGGTCAGCCCTGGCCCCCTAAACTGTCTGGTCAGCCCTGGCCCCCTGAACTGTCTGGTCAGCCCTGGCCCCCTGAACTGTCTGGTCCGCCCTGGCCCCCTGAACTGTCTGGTCAGCCCTGGCACCCTAAACTGTCTGGTCCGCCCTGGCCCCCTGAACTGTCTGGTCCGCCCTGGCCCCCTAAACTGTCTGGTCAGCCCTGGCCCCCTGAACTGTCTGGCCCGCCCTGGCCCCATAAACTGTCTGGTCAGCCCTGGCCCCCTGAACTGTCTGGCCCGCCCTGGCCCCCTAAACTGTCTGGTCAGCCCTGGCCCCCTAAACTGTCTGGTCAGCCCTGGCCCCCTAAACTGTCTGGTCCGCCCTGGCCCCCTAAACTGTGTGGTCCGCCCTGGCCCCCTAAACTGACTGGTCCTCCCTGGCCCCCTAAACTGGCCCCCTAAACTGTCTGGTCAGCCCTGGCCCCTTAAACTGTCTGGTCCGCCCTGGCCCCCTAAACTGTCTGGTCCGCCCTGGCCCCCTAAACTGTCTGGTCAGCCCTGGCCCCCTAAACTGTCTGGTCAGCCCTGGCCCCCTAAACTGTCTGGTCCGCCCTGGCCCCCTAAACCGTCTGGTCAGCCCTGGCCCCCTGAACTGTCTGGCCCGCCCTGGCCCCCTAAACTGTCTGGTCAGCCCTGGCCCCCTGAACTGTCTGGCCCGCCCTGGCCCCCTAAACTGTCTGGTCAGCCCTGGCCCCCTAAACTGTCTGGTCCGCCCTGGCCCCCTAAACTGTCTGGTCAGCCCTGGCTCCCTGAACTGTCTGGCCCGCCCTGGCCCCCTAAACTGTCTGGTCAGCCCTGGCCCCCTAAACTGTCTGGTCCGCCCTGGCCCCCTGAACTGTCTGGTCAGCCCTGGCCCCCTGAACTGTCTGGCCCGCCCTGGCCCCCTAAACTGTTTGGTCAGCCCTGGCCCCCTGAACTGTCTGGCCCGCCCTGGCCCCCTAAGCTGTTTGGTCAGCCCTTGCCCCCTAAACTGTCTGGTCAGCCCTGGCCCCCTGAACTGTCTGGTCAGCCCTGGCCCCCTGAACTGTCTGGTCAGCCCTGGCCCCCTGAACTGTCTGGCCCGCCCTGGCCCCCTGAACTGTCTGGTCCGCCCTGGCCCCCTGAACTGTCTGGTCCGCCCTGGCCCCCTGAACTGTCTGGTCCGCCCTGGCCCCCTGAACTGTCTGGTCCACCCTGGCCCCCTGAACTGTCTGGTCCGCCCTGGCCCCCTGAACTGTCTGGTCAGCCCTGGCCCCCTAAACTGTCTGGTCAGCCCTGGCCCCCTGAACTGTCTGGTCAGCCCTGGCCCCCTGAACTGTCTGGTCCGCCCTGGCCCCCTAAACTGTCTGGTCAGCCCTGGCCCCCTAAACTGTCTGGTCCGCCCTGGCCCCCTGAACTGTCTGGTCCGCCCTGGCCCCCTAAACTGTCTGGTCAGCCCTGGCCCCCTGAACTGTCTGGCCTGCCCTGGCCCCCTAAACTGTCTGGTCAGCCCTGGCCCCCTGAACTGTCTGGCCCGCCCTGGCCCCCTAAACTGTCTGGTCAGCCCTGGCCCCCTAAACTGTCTGGTCAGCCCTGGCCCTCTAAACTGTCTGGTCCGCCCTGGCCCCCTAAACTGTGTGGTCCGCCCTGGCCCCCTAAACTGACTGGTCCTCCCTGGCCCCCTAAACTGGCCCCCTAAACTGTCTGGTCAGCCCTGGCCCCCTAAACTGTCTGGTCCGCCCTGGCCCCCTAAACTGTCTGGTCCGCCCTGGCCCCCTAAACTGTCTGGTCAGCCCTGGCCCCCTAAACTGTCTGGTCAGCCCTGGCCCCCTAAACTGTCTGGTCCGCCCTGGCCCCCTAAACCGTCTGGTCAGCCCTTGCCCCCTGAACTGTCTGGCCCGCCCTGGCCCCCTGAACTGTCTGGCCAGCCCTGGCCCCCTGAACTGTCTGGCCCGCCCTGGCCCCCTAAACTGTCTGGTCAGCCCTGGCCCCCTGAACTGTCTGGTCCGCCCTGGCCCCCTAAACTGTCTGGTCAGCCCTGGCCCCCTGAACTGTCTGGCCCGCCCTGGCCCCCTAAACTGTCTGGTCAGCCCTGGCCCCCTAAACTGTCTGGTCAGCCCTGGCCCCCTAAACTGTCTGGTCAGCCCTGGCCCCCTAAACTGTCTGGTCCGCCCTGGCCCCCTGAACTGTGTGGTCCGCCCTGGCCCCCTAAACTGTCTGGTCCTCCCTGGCCCCCTAAACTGTGTGGTCCGCCCTGGCCCCCTAAACTGTGTGGTCCGCCCTGGCCCCCTAAACTGACTGGTCCTCCCTGGCCCCCTAAACTGGCCCCCTAAACTGTCTGGTCAGCCCTGGCCCCCTAAACTGTCTGGTCCGCCCTGGCCCCCGAAACTGGCCCCCTAAACTGTCTGGTCAGCCCTGGCCCCCTAAACTGTCTGGTCCGCCCTGGCCCCCTAAACTGGCCCCCTAAACTGTCTGGTCAGCCCTGGCCCCCTAAACTGTCTGGTCCGCCCTGGCCCCCTAAACTGTCTGGTCCGCCCTGGCCCCCTAAACTGGCCCCCTAAACTGTCTGGTCCGCCCTGGCCCCCTAAACTGTGTGGTCCGCCCTGGCCCCCTAAACTGACTGGTCCTCCCTGGCCCCCTAAACTGGCCCCCTAAACTGTCTGGTCAGCCCTGGCCCCCTAAACTGTCTGGTCCGCCCTGGCCCCCTAAACTGTCTGGTCCGCCCTGGCCCCCTAAACTGGCCCCCTAAACTGGCCCCCTAAACTGTCTGGTCAGCCCTGGCCCCCTAAACTGTCTGGTCCGCCCTGGCCCCCTAAACTGTCTGGTCCGCCCTGGCCCCCTAAACTGTCTGGTCCGCCCTGGCCCCCTAAACTGTCTAGTCCCACCCACGCTCCACGGCCTTGTTTATTTATATCTAGTTTATTGTTTGTTGTTCTGGCTGCTGATTTTTGTTCATGGTATTCAGCTGCAACAGAATGTCTTGCCAAAACACAAAATAAATATGTTTGATATCTAAATAAATCTAATCTAATCATAAATCTAATGGTATCTAATAAAAATTGTGAATTCTCTCTCTGTTGCCTATCCTCATTAAGATCAATAAGCTGACAATAAGAGTGTTGATGTGATGTGCATGTCCTTTGCTTTCCTGTCAGTAGATATTTCATAATCTAGATCAACAAAAACATCGATAATTCTGATAACATGCCATTGGTTGTATCTACTGTTTTGTTTATTACTTTTCTGACAATTATTCCAGTAAGTTGTCTTTACTTATACTTATATTTGCTAGAAAAGCAAGCGTTTATGTCTCAGACTAACTGAAGCTATTTGGTCAAAGACATTAATCTGCTTACAAATCAGCCAATGAGAGTCATGTGTGAAGACTTAAAGGTCAGAGGAAAGAAACGTGCAATGCACAAGTGTAAAGGACCACAATTGGGCATCACAAAGTACCGATAAACAGATATGACAAAGTCTGAGTGATTCTGAAAAAAAAAGTACATTTGTGCATAGTTTGAACTTTAATATGTTTCAAAAGGTTTTGCACAAAGCCATACTGGATAATACAACATTGGTTTTGGCTGGAACGTGATTTTACAGTCAGTCTAATGCGTGGCTGTTAGTGGACAGATTATTATTCTAAGCACTTTTAATACACTTTTCCAGCAGAAACTGTTGCTGACATTATTCTACAACCATTCCACATGAACTATTTAACGTACCTGATGAGTTGGAGTCTTTCAACAACACAATGGAATTTAGGCCTGAGGATGAAGAGATCGTTGGATCTGCCATATCACAGTTTTAATGGATGTTAAACAACAGGTGAAAGTCGATAGGTTAGGAACAGTGCTCAGCGCTCGTCTGAAGTGTTGAGGTGTAGCGAGTCGAAATGTTTCAGTGGATTAATGTAGTCTTGAGGCGTACCAGGGGTGTGTTTAAACTCTTTAAGCAGCTTTTGCCATGGCATGTAGTTTTATAGATTTAAAAAAAATTTAGTACCAATCCCATGGGACAATGTACTTGCGGAATATACAATAAAAAAAAGTTAACAAAATTAAATTATGGTTAACAAAAGGGCGTTTCTTCCTTCAAATGGAGGTGTAAGTGAAAGATAATATCCAAATAGAAAAATAAAACTACAAATAAACTGCCTGAAACGCCTCCATTGTAGTCTTGAGTTTCTTCCGGGAACGAACACGTCCCAATATTCCTCATTATAATAATTCATGCGCAGAATAAAGGGGCGGGGCCTGGTTGAGTTAGTCAGTAGTGTGTTAAACTGGTGGTTATGGAAAGGGGCGGGACATTTCCCAAACACGCTCGAAGCGCTCGACCAATCACAACACACTGATCCAGCCGACCAATCAGAGCACAGTGTGCTTTTCAGGAGGAGGGGCTTCATAGAGACAGGAAGTAAACAGAGCGGTACTGACAGACTGGGAAGAGAGGTGTAGCGACTGGACCAATCAGACACACAATTGTTCATTATAATTAATGAATAATCTAACGGACCCTGCAAGACATTCCCGGTAGGGGAAGGTGGACGAATGCAACAGCACAGGCTATAGGAATAACGCCATAAGGCCCATGATATAGGCTTCTCTCCATTCATTCATAGAAAAGCTTTTTATGAACGAACATGCACATCCCCAGGACATTGTGTGTATTGTGTTAGATAGATAAACACAATGGGTTTGGCAGGCCGAGGTGGAGTTGGACGGACCAAGGACCATTTATTTTTCTGAACCCAAGACTGAAGTATTTCCAGCTGTGATCCTCTGAGAGTCTCTGGCCTCTCGATCTATCCTCCTCACCTGCATCAGGGCAATATAGACACGAGCTTTCCCAGACAGAAGCTCAACAATCTTTTGCTGCACATCAGAACTATAT